>CABFOW010000878.1:50706-91297 GCA_902141385.1 Timema californicum | reverse complement strand
CGATGAAGTTAGTCTTATGGCTGAACAATTTCAACTTGCGAATAGGGAAATATTTATTTATACCGCCGCGAGCGGTCATGTCAATTATGTTTTGGAAAAAAAAAAGTTTAAACTAATATTTGAAAATCAGGCACTAAGACAAAGTTAAATATTCTACTGTAAAGTCGTAGGCCATTAGCTTTTTATTGTTTACAAGTACTAAAAACATTTTATTTTGCTGTATCAATGTACACTTCGTTTACCCTGAAAGGTAGTAAGTAGCCTAAAGACCTGTTTATAGACTCCGTATCTGTAAGATATTCGTAAGAGATCGACTCCACCTAAACATAGCCGTAGTCGTAGATAAGGTTATTCCTATGAAACTATGGGTTTAAACCAGGGATCCTGAAAAAAAAAAGGCGAGAGAAACGTGCATTTACTATATAAAAATATATTTTACAAGAGCGCTTTCTTAGAAAACAAACCTAACTATTTAACTCGGACCACCAGCACGAATCCCAACACATCAAGGAGATAATTAGCTGGTTAAAAAGTCTCCCGATTTGTCGCTTCGTTAAGCAAATGGGGCTTTAATGATTCCGTAATGAATGTTACGAAACCAATCTTTCAGTGGCGGTTTCTCTAGAAAGAAATTTACTCTGGAACATTTGGTGACGAAATTGATGTCGAAGGTCCACAATGTCACTAGAGATTGATACAAAAAGTTGTTCTTATCGCTACGTAATACTATCTGTTCAGGTTATACGCATATATGATAGTTACTTTATTGGGGTAAGGACGAAGAAGAAAGCATTTCAGAGGTAGTCTATCCACATTTGCGTCAAGGAGAGTGGGAAGCCATTTAGGAAAAACCAACATCAGTAGACCCGATCAGGATTCGAACCCTGCTTTCCTCGTCATCAGCAGGCCAGTCTAACAAGAGGACGCCTAGACCATTCGGCCACTGAAGCGGGTGATAAATAGTTGTTGTTCGAGTAAGTGGGAATTATTTTAAACATATATTTTTTCTGGTCTCTGGATTAACAAGTTTGGTTATTTTGTATTGTTTTTCTTAGCACCACGTCTTACTACCCGCTCTGTTTACAAGCATATGTACTAATTTCATGAATGAGCGTGCAGTACTTGAAATGAAAGAAAAAAATCCTAAAAGTATTCCTTATAATGCAAATAAATTGTCCATAATTTGAGCGCCCCGGCAAGATTCCTGGGACACGACTGTACACTGTTATACAACTATTTCCCCTGTTAAATACAAAGCTGCAAATCAACAGGCCAGTTAGGCTACTTTGAACCGGTCCCTTTCAAAATCTCGCTTACTTGCCAAAGAGGAAATGGGGCTGCCTCAACTGCTTTCACTTCAAGTTGAAAATTAGTTTCAATTTTACGCAAGTACACACGTATAATAATTATGTGCATCTAAATGCCAGTCGGGTTATATATATTAATTATTTCACGGGATAATTTACTAGAAGAACACGTCATGTCTAACAGTGAACTTAATAAACCTGTTAACCGGTTATGTCCACAGTTTATTGCTGCTTCTTTATATAAATGAATAATTATATATATATATATATATATATATATATAGAGAGAGAGAGAGACCTTCAAGGTTGTAGCCAGCCAATAATTCTGGGGGTGGGGGAGGGGAGGATTGGTGGGCAAACCCCCCAATTGCCAGAAGCTAGAAAAAATTATTAATGATAAAAAGTTCTAGAAGCTGTCTGAAGTGTTTTTTATGGCAAAATAGCCCCCTAAATGCCGAAGGCTTGGAAAAATTCTAAATATTACCCACGTCCTCTAGAAGCTCTCTGAAGTGCTTTTTATGGTAACACAACCCCCTAATATGTATTTGTATCTTAATTTTGATATTGTTTGGACCATAAATAAAGCCATATATATTTTGTTCATAAACTTTCGGGAGGGGGGGGGATAGGGGTATATATATCCATATAGGGCTGTGCAAAGGTCACTTTTTAAGTGCGAGGTGAAGTCAAAACGAAACAAAATCGAAAACTACAAAGATAAGATTTATGTTGTCACATAGTTCTATTTTTAATTTTGTATCGATGTAAAGAATAAGGTTTAACTTAGAGAAAATACGTTAAAGTATATAAATTTATCTGTGCTTTGGTTATAAATGTAATTTAATCACTAGACAATGTCAAAATAATAGTTATTAGTTGTTCTAAAAATTACTGTATGGCTAAACATATCTAGTGGTATATTTCAAAAATTTGTTCATAGTATATCGAAGTTATCATTTTCCTCGAAATGTTTCGAAGATGTGAAGGTTATTGTGGGTGTGTAGGTCGAAGCGAAGGTGATTTGACCTTTGATTTAGACATTTTGAAGTATGCGTAATTACCACGTCTTACTACCTGTTCAGGTTACACTGGTTAACAGCCATTTTGCATCTGGTGTGTGATACATCAATCAACATGTGTTTTTTTGTCGTAGAATCCGAATCTGCCTTCGGAAATGATCTCTCACTTAAGGTTTTTAAGATATTTGAGTGTTTTTTTTAAATATTTTTGAGTTCTTTTTTTTCCATGAATTATCAGTGACTATGCAGGTTGCACTCTGTATTTGGATGCAATATATGACAGAAGAAGTTCTAAAAATAGTCAGTAGGTGGCTGGGAAATTTAGTTGCGGGGGTAGTACTGCCATTGGCCGTTAGACTTGACTCAGCTAGCCACATTAGCACTGTTGTTTAGTGCGTGTTGAAACTTGAACCACCTCGATAACTTTTGTTATGTATGTGATAAGTTCACTCCAACCCCCCCTCCCCCCCTCAAAACAATCACTGACTTATTTAAGAAGGCTTGTAAACTGTAATTTGATTGTACTCTTGGAGATCAGAATAGACCCTTTGCACCTCATATTGCTTTGCATAACCTGCACAACTACTCTTATAGAATGGATGAAAGAAAACCGCTGAGCCATTTGCTTTTCCAATGGTTTGGTGCGAGCCAAAATATCGTATGGACTGTTATTTTTGCCTAACAAATATTTCAAGACATCCTAGTAAAACTAAACATACAATTAGATATCCTAATGTTTCTTCAGTTCATATGCCTGTGCCTCATAGGGAAGGCTTACCTGCTCGTGCTTGTTACGCTAACGTGTAATGATAGGGTGAATGTGAGATGAAATAGAGGACCTACAGTTTAACATGAGATCCGAACCACGGTGAAGGCCTGGCATTCCCCACATTCACAAGTTGTGATTAATACACGTCTTGTTAGAGATGAAGGAAGGTTTTGGAAAACAGATAAATCTGTGCCGGACAAGTGGAAGTAATAGGGGGAAACTATATAAGAAAAGTTACCCTCAACATCCTAGTTAACTTTGAACCCTTAATCTCCCTGAAACCAACGAAATAGATCAAAATAACCTGACGTTTAATCCAAGTGACCATCAATGTTGGTATAAAATAGCTATTTGATGCTCTGTATTTGAAATCATTAATGTATATTTAAAATATTTATCAACTAATATTTTTACAGATTTTATTTTGTGGGTTAACAAAATACTCAAAACAGTATTTATTAAATTATGTAAATAAAATTTCCCACAATCAAGTATTTAAAGTTATAAACCAAAGTTTGAAATAGTTATAAGTGTTTTTTGTTATTAAACACCCTGCCTTACCCCTCCTCCCTCACCCCCCAAAATTGTCTTCTTTCCTTCACGTTCCTGTAAGCCTACACACTAGTATTAAAACTATCATTTTTTGTGTGAGTGTATGACTGCGGGCCGGGTAGTAATCTAAAGGTATTGCAGACAAGCGGGACGGGCGTTTGCTAGCCCTGCTGTACACTTTTCATGCAATGATGAAAGTTGCGTGTGTCCAAGTAAGAGCGCACCACCTACAACACAACTCTAATGGTACCGTGTTCTACCAACAGAGTGCCATAGCTACTGGTCGCTCAAGACACCTTAGAAGTATGCAACCGAACGTGCACAAAAAAAGACGTGTCAACTATATGGATTCCAGTAGTTAACGAGAAATAACAAAGCATATTATTTACCCTAAAATATAGCAGCCTTACCTTGCTGTATTACATTATGCCTTATCTTATAAGCAGGCTAAGGTCTTTTAATATAAGCAGGCTAAGGTCTTTTAATATCTTAAAATGATCGAAAAATGACCTAAAAACCACTCTTACACTCTTACCACTCTTGCATACGACAAAATCAGTTACTTAACAAATGAAAACTAAAAACATATATATATATGCCTATACAATGAAAAGCCAACTAAACTCTTTCATTCTGCTAAATATAGTATTGATTTACAAATATCTGCTTCAGAAGTAATGGCTACCCCCTCCCAATGCAACCCTCTTAATCTCTTAACCAGGAATGTGTATTTTACAACCATACAAGCAAAGAATATACAAGGTTCATTGCCTACACTATCTTCTCATTCCGACAACTGTACTGAAGACAATTGTTTGAAGGAGACATATTTATGCATTTATAAAATATCGATATTGTTTAAAAACACACTTATTCAAGATAAATGTCAAAAAATGACTCAAAAATGTCAAAAAATTACCCAAATCAAGAATATATAAACTAAAATTCCAAAATGACTAAAAAACACCTATAATATAAACATTTATACAACCAGCTAGTAATGAACAGAGTTTATATAGGCCTACGTATGAACTTTGCCTGTGAACAAAAAATAATAATGTCATGAAAATTAAGGCCCTGCTTATAAGCTACATAGTAGAAACAGCACAAGCTCGCTATTTTCAGATTAAACAGAGCGTACACGATTTAAAACCTTGATACACTTACAGTACGAGATACCAAATTCAAGTAGGCTACATTTCTAAAGATTTATGAAAATGGTTTTTAAAAGGTGAAGTGGAAAATAACTGCCTTCAATACACCCAGCCGAAAAACAAACTCCAGCCACTAGGGTCAGAAGAAAACACGTTAACGGACTACCTTGATTTTCTTACGAACGAACATTATAAGCAGTCTTTAAAAAATACAAACATGTGTTTTGGTGTCAAAATTGATAAAATTCTACGATGATATTAGTTAATTTAAATTATTTTAAAAATGACACCTGAACACTGGAAAGAAACCCGAGATCTTTGACCTAGCACGCCAATGTTAAGCCACTGAGCAATCCAGAATTTGTCCCATGCTTATGGGCCATTATTCACTCTTAGTTTAAGGCTGAGTCTGTGATGGACGTGTGTAGATCGTCAGCTACACGTGAGCGACTAATAGTATCGCAAACTATCAGATACCACAGCCACGTGTGACTTATGCTGCCAAGTAAATAATACAAGATTGTAATTACGGGAATGTCCGTATGGAGGAGAACATAAGTAAACTAATTTAAATTACAGTAGAGCGTCGATAATTCGGACTAATTGGGGAACGACCTTAACCGGACTATCGATTTGTCGATATTTTCAAAAATATTGTAGCTATTAAAAAAATTAAAATAAGCATAGAAGGGATACTTATGAAAACTCAAGTGTTAAGGTAAAACCTTTCACTTTATTTAAACGAACTTTAAATTTTGTTGTTATTGTTGCTGCTGCTAAATACCACAAATTCTGAAAGAATATAAAACAGCAAAATCTAACAAAGAAAAAAGTCTTAACCACCATTCGGCCACGGAAGCGAGTCAGAATAATAATAATTTAGTGATAATAAATAATAATATTCATAATATTGATGAGTTATAATATGAGAATAGAGTCAAGCAACCCGGTTTGGGTGGTTGAATGGTCTAAGGTTATAGCCTAACCGATGACTGGGAGACCCGGGTTCAAATACCGGTCGGGTGTACTAAGGTTTTTTTGTTTTCGACTCTTCCTCCACGCAAATGCGGGTACACTTCCTCTAAATTCAACCTTACACACCCCGAACACATTAGATTAATTATTACATTTGCATACAACCCGAACGGTTAGTAAGACGCAACGATAAAAAAAAGTCGCGCTGGGCGCGGAAGGAGGCCAATCTCTCTGTATATGGCCCTCTCCGTGAACTGGCGAACCGTTGACCACCGATGACATCATTAGACGTGTTTTCTTCCCAGCGGCACCTGTTGGACCTTTTCATCTCAACACACAAGGCTGACCCCTTTACAAGAGAGAGGGACTATATGGGGGGTTCACAGGATTCAAGGCTGACCTGGCCCTCTAGGGGTAAGGTGTCAGACCTCTGTGCTGGGGGTCCGGGGTTCAATCCTCGGTCCCGGCACAGATTTATCTGATTGCCATAACCCTTCCTTCACCTCTGACAAGACGTGTATTAGTCACAACTTGTGAATGTGTGGAATGCCAGGCCTCCACCGTGGTTCGGATCCCAAGTTAAACTGTAGGTCCTCCATTTAATCTCACAATCACCCTACCATTACACATTAGCGTAAGTGCGTATAATACGAACGGGTAGTAAGATGCGTTGCGAATAGTAATAATAATACAGAATTCAAACCACAAGGCGAGTTCGTATCAGCCCTCATCTTTCCGTATCAAATAAGAAATCAAGGATGCGACTATTAAACTCAGCATAATGAAAATATTTCTTAAATACAATAGTCGAGGCCCTCAAGATACATATTCAAAGATACAGATTCACAATAATCTTGAATGTTAATGGAATGGGAGTTGTAGGACGTCATTATAAACAAGAGATTACTAAAACTGACACCATTCCGTATTTAAAGACCTAGAATTATTAGCGAACAACTTTTTTCTCTCTCAAAATAAGCCGTGTAATTAACCCCAGTCAAAACTAATTTTAATTATATGCTCGTATGTGTCTATATAATTTGAAGAATCGGAATTGTAACAAAATAGGGATACTTTTGAGTGATTTAAAACTGTCCTGATTTCCAAACTGTTTGGGCTTATTTAGGCAATAATTAAGTAATAATAAAGAGTGGCTGTAGAGGTAAAGGAAGAGCTTGGATGTTTAGTTTCACTTTGTCATCACCTGCATATTTTGTTTTATTGCAATAATGGCAAAAGTGTCAAACCTGGAGACGGGATCCCTCCACCTCAAAAATAGCCAGTTCCTGTTTTTCTCCTTTGGAGAGAGAACGGCTTCAGTGTCGCGAATACTTGTATTATTAGCAGTTTGGATCGTACAAGTGAATTAACATGTAGTAAACTGCTTCGGTGGCCGAATGGTCTAGACTGCCGAAGACTAAGACATCGGGGTTCAATTCCCGTCGGGCGGACTGACGATGGTTTTCCACACACTCTACGAGAATGCGGGTGCACTTACTCTAAATTAAACCTTCCTGATCCCTAACACATAAGTGTAATTGGTACATAGGTGTATGACTCGAAGGGATACTAAGACACAGTGCTTAAAAAAATAGTGTTTTATCTTAACAGTGTTTTAGTTTAATCTTATATTATATTGTCAAAATCAATATCATTATTATAAATATCCCCCAACAATATCATTAAATACAGTATGGAAAAACTTATGATCTTCAGTGACAGTACATACTAACCAATAGCTATTTAATACAATTTAAGAAGAATATAACAGTCCCAAGCAAGATATTGTTTATGAAGTATTGCGGTTAACTTTTAAAGATTTAAAGTGGCAGAAAACTGACCATTCCTATTTATATAGTAATTAAGTAATTCAAACATTCGGAAGTTGAGTCATATTAGCGTATATAGGCTTAACAAAAGATATGTCAAATTGATTATTATTTTTAAACATATTTATCCAATTCGTACCACAAATATTAAATGACATCAAAGGACAAGTTAAATGTATCAAATGTAACTTTTTAGTACCCCATTTGATTAACCGTTCGGATTATACGACTACGTACTAATTGCACTAATGTTTTAGGGATTAGGAAGAGTGAACAACCCTTTAGGGGACACAATCCTCAGCACACGACTGAGATAGACCCCCTATTTCCCCGTATTCGGAAGTTTAGTCTATTGCGAGTGTGACAAGACCTATAGAGTCGACATGTTTACATTTTAGTTAGTTTAATGTCCAAATCAAACACTCACCCATTCTCCTGGTCTCCAAGCTTCGCTCACACAAACACTCATCTCGACTCGTCGCAAGGTGATGACATTAGCAACTGAGGCGAAAATGGCCGGTCTTAAGGTCCTCAGGAGATGGACTTAGTGTGCACGTGAGGGAGAGTGGAAGAGAGGGTCCATCAACAGTCACACAAGAGAAACACTTCCGATGAAACAATGTATAGTCGGGTCTCCTAAAGTAGAGCCTTATCCCACAATTCGAAACGTTTATCAGAACTACTTTCACCAGCCGAGACGAACGTCATTCATCGTTCGTTTTTAAAGACTTTCAATATTGACAACTGCAAGGTGGACATAATAAACTTTCGTTAGTGTTAGCTTAATCTAGATTTTTATTGTTTCTTCCTCCTAAAAAAGGATTTTCTATTTTGTTTAGGTCTGTATACAATCCAGTCTAAATATGAAGGAACTGGTTTGAAAGTTATAAAAGTTATTAAAACAATATTATATGAAATAAAAATGTGTAATTATGATATATCTACAGCTATCACTTTGGGTTGTCAATATCAATAGCACCCACTTTAGTGGTCTAATGGTCTCTAAGGAAGACACCACTCTCGCAATATACAGTATCACTAATAACGGGTAGATTGGAGTTCGAGTCCCAGTCGGGTATTCTGAGTGTGGTTTACCCTAAATGGTTTTCCACTCTCCCTCCACGCGAATGCGGATACCCTTACTCTAAATTCAACCTTCCTCATTCTTAACACATCAAAGTGATCAGTACAATTGTGTATAACCTGAACGGAAAGCAAGACGCGGTGCTAAAATAATAGTAGGCCTATCATTTGGGGACACGGCTTGGGATCGCTCCATCAGTAGCGCAGCTGAGTGTCCCAGAGTCACCTGTGAGAGCGGAGGTCAGAGGTCACGACCCGACCTCCCCCTCCACTGGTCAGCCAAGGTCGCGGGCGAGATATTGACCACTTTGAGAGGCTAGTTTTCACTCACTCCCGCGCCTTTTTTTCTGTGCCACTTTCTGTTTCGTCAGTCTAGAAAGGTTTATCCAAGGAATACCTCAACTCTATATTTGGCGCTCGGCCGACGACAACATGAGAATCCCGTGTTTCTGGTGTAAATGTCAGTCACCTAGATAATAAAACCACTCGCATTGTTACGTCATCGAAGTGATTATGCTCCAGATCAGTGCTGCCCAAAACCTTTTAGAGCGACAAACTTTCGCGATCCACCTAGCTTTGATGGACTTGAGGACTCGGGTGGGGAGATTTATTTAATAATTTTTGAATATATATTTTTTTCACTTTCAAGTTAATTAATAATATTTCTATTTAAAAATAATTATACAACTTACGCACTAAAAAAAACCTGTCGTGACCCACCCGAAAATAGACTCGCGAGCCCACAGATGGGGAACCACTGCTCCAGATAATTTGTGTTCCAAGGTTTAATTCGACCCCTTAAAAATTAGGGTTCCCTTGTCCCAACTCTGGTGATGGGTAGAGGTGTATTTATAAACAGGATCGTCCTGTTACTAAGATAGTAAATTATATTTGACGATAAAACACCGATTAAATACCGGTTTAGTATGATATGTGAGCCGGGTGTTGTTCCAGTTCTATAAGTCATGGAAATACAAATTCGGCCCCACCAATACTTTAGTAGCAGCCTACTAATTCGGCGCCATTCATAATACTAATTCGGCCCCATCGACCAACCAAATACTTTCCATCTCATTTTGCACATACTTAGGATCGTGTTGTGCCTTATATTAGGCTAGGCTTATTTGGGTTATAATTGTGTTGTGCCATAGGATAAGATAGGATCGTGTTGTGTCATAGGATAAAATAAGATTGTGTTGTGCCTTATATTAGGCTAGGCTTGTTTGGGTTATGATTGTGTTGTGCCATAGGATAAAATAAGATTGTGTTGTGCCTTATATTAGGCTAGGCTTGTTTGGGTTATGATTGTATTGTGCCATAGGATAAGATAGGATCGTGTTGTGCCATAGGATAAAATAAGATTGTGTTGTGCCTTATATTAGGCTAGGCTTGTTTGGGTTATGATTGTGTTGTGCCATAGGATAAAATAAGATTGTGTTGTGCCTTATATTAGGCTAGGCTTGTTTGGGTTATGATTGTATTGTGCCATAGGATAAGATAGGATCGTGTTGTGCCATAGGATAAAATAAGATTGTGTTGTGCCTTATATTAGGCTAGGCTTGTTTGGGTTATGATTGTGTTGTGCCATAGGATAAAATAAGATTGTGTTGTGCCTTATATTAGGCTAGGCTTGTTTGGGTTATGATTGTGTTGTGCCATAGGATAAAATAAGATTGTGTTGTGCCTTATATTAGGCTAGGCTTGTTTGGGTTATAATTGTGTTGTGCCATAGGATAAGATAGGATTGTGTTGTGCCTTATATTAGGGTAGGCTTGTTTGGGTTATAATTGTGTTGTGCCTTATATTAGGCTAGGCTTGTTTGGGTTATGATTGTGTTGTGCCATAGGATAAAATAGGATTGTGTTGTGCCTTATATTAGGCTAGGCTTGTTTGGGTTATGATTGTATTGTGCCATAGGATAATATAGGATCGTGTTGTGCCATAGGATAAAATAAGATTGTGTTGTGCCTTATATTAGGCTAGGCTTGTTTGGGTTATGATTGTGTTGTGTTGTGCCTTATATTAGGCTAGACTTGTTTGGGTTATGATTGTGTTGTGCCATAGGATAAGATAGGGTCGTGTTGTGCCTTATATTAGGCTAGGCTTGTTTGGGTTATGCTTGTGTTGTGCCATAGGATAAGATAAGATTGTGTTGTGCCAAAGTTTAAAATAATATTGTGTTGTGCCTTATATTAGGCTAGGCTTGTTTGGGTTATGATTGTGTTGTGCCATAGGATAAAATAATATTGTGTTGTGCCTTATATTAGGCTAGGTTTGTTTGGGTTATGATTGTGTTGTGTCATAGGATAAGATAAGATTGTGTTGTGCCTTATATTAGGCTAGGCTTGTTTGGGTTATGATTGTGTTGTGCCATAGGATAAGATAGGTTTGATTTCAAGAAAGAGTTCCATACGTCCAGAAATAAATGACAGCTCACCAGCCAAACTTGTATTTTTTTTTAGAAAGTATTTGAAACACGCTCCTACTAAGAATGATATTCGTTTAATGACGCAGCAACATTGTTTTCAAACAGTTGTACGATATAAAACTACTTCACATACAGTGAAAGTGACTCCATAGTATCGGGTAACATTAGTCATAGCAAACTCCTTTTCAACCAGGTAATTATTTACTGGTTAGTATTCAATTGAGAGGTACTTATTATTAAAAACTAAAATACACTATTTTGAGTTATTTTTAATGAAATGTAGAGTTATAAGTTTGTCATTAAACATGAGTTACTTCTGTAACACTCGGATTCATTAATTTTTTATTTTAATCAAATAAAATAAATTTGTTTTTTTACTAAACTCATGATATCTCCTCCACCCACCCACCCCCCCTTTTCCTAACTTAAATGAGTACACAATACTACATTTAAAAAGGAAGAAGCTTTAAGAAAATACACAAACACATATTTGATGTCAAAAATGATAATTTTATTATGTTTATCAAAAGTGAACCCTGCAGAACCCGCGACTTTATAAATGGATAATGAATGTAAGCAAATTGGTTTTGTGACTTTTTGATTGTCAAAAAGATTCCTTGCTACATAAATCGGACTGTATAAGTGCATTATGTGTTATATTATACTGTGACAATAAGGCTATAAAATCGCAACAAACACTATTACTTAGCACATCATACAAAATTTTAAAAAAACACTAAAATGATTGTGCACCAACCAGTATTATTTTTTTAATAGAAACTTATAGAAACTATCATCTATATCAGTGGTGTTCAACATGTGGTACGCGCGTACCCCCAGGAGTATGCGAATATATTTTAGGCAGTACATACAGTTAAAAATTAGTATTTAATACAATATTTTGGATAGTGTAATAAAGAATATGTTTAACTGCATCATTCATCAACAACTTCAGGTGTACCAAGTTGAAGAAAAATTAATTTGGGGATATATATAAAAAAAAGAGTTGAATACCACTGACCTATGACTGGCCTAAGGTCAAAGCCAGCGATATTCAACCTTTTTTTTTAAAACTCACGACATACTCTGGGTTATAATTGTCAAGACAGAGCCTCAGTCTAAGATAGATTTTATCATTATATAAACGAGTATTAAGACTTAAAGAGTTCAATAACTAAAATTCTAAAAATTGTGTTATTTAAAAAAATAATTTCGACAAAGAATTTAAAAAGATTTAATTAAATTCCTAAAAAAATTCACAGATTCTTTTTTAGCTTTCTTAAAAATTCCGCATCTCACCAAAGTGCCGTGCAGCACCGGTTTAAAAACGACACACACACACACACACACAACGACACACACACACACCTACACCTACACACACACACACACAAAGGAAAGATATACCTGCTATGATACTGTATTGGTAGTAAGTCTGTCTGAAAGGTCTTTTTTCCTCACACAAATCTACTATGAAGGATTCTGGCAAGGAAAAATACCTTTCAAGGCGGACTTTTTTTTAAAAGCAGTGTAAATCTTGGTAAAACAATTAAAAAGAAAGTTATATGAAAGCATATTACATCACTTCAAACTGTAAGATCATTTGTTTAGCACACTTAACTACTGCTAACTAAGCTGACAACATATCCTCAAGTGGGGAAGGGGGAGCGGGTTCTGAAATCTCTTCCCCGGCTACGTCACTGGATTAAACTTCTTTTAGACATAGGTGACCTTGTGGTCTAGGGGTAAGGTGTCAGACTTCTGTGCTGGGGTTCACTTCTAGGTCCCGGCACAGATTTATCTGATTTCCAAACCCTTCCTTCACCTCTGACAAGACATATTGTGAATGTGAGGAATGCCAGGCCTCCACCGTGGTTCGGATCCCACGTTAAACTGTAGGTCCTCCATTTCATCTCACAATCACCCTACCATTACACATTAGCGTAAGAGCGTATAACCCGAACGAGTAGCAAGACGCGGTGCTAATAATAATAATAATAATAATAATAACAACAACAGTAATAATCTTTTAAACATGAGATGCTCGTATTTACGGGTGGGTTTAGTCTACGTAACTGTAACAATGAAAAATTCATATTTTAATTCTAATTTTCTTTATAATAACTGTTTACGGCCTACGGTCGAACTTTTATAAGAAAAGCCTTTTAGAGAATAAAAACCTTTTCGCAGCTAACATTAATAACATTTAAGTATATTATTAGTGTTATTATATACTAACTGGAGCATCCGGCGTTACCCTGGAGAAATGTTTATAGTTTAGTGATTGAAAGTGGAAGGTAACTTTAAAATTAGTGCCTTAAGCCCCGGGGTCCAACCATGATTTTAATTAATTTTAAAAAACAATATTTTAAAATTCCTGCTTCAAGGAAGGTGCACATGTTCGTGCATAGGGGATACTAATTTTTAAAATTTCATACCTCTGCGTGCGGTAGAATTTGGTAATTAGATAAATCTGTGCCGGACCGAGGATTGAACCCCGGCTGCCAGCACAGAAGTCTGACACCTTACCCCTAGACCACCAGGTCACCAACAACCTTATTATATTACCAAACCCTTCCTTCACCTCTGACAAGACATCTTGTGAATGTGGGGAATGCCAGGTCTCCACCGTGGTTCGGATTCCACGTTAAACTGTAGGTCCTCCATTTCATCTCACAATCACCCTACCATTACACATTAGCGTAAGTGCGTATAATCCGAACGGGTAGTAAGACGCGGTGCTAATAATAATAATAATAATAATAATAATAATAATAATAATAATAATAACTGCTAATTTATTCCTCCAAACAATTTTTTTATAAAATAAGCTTAAAGATACGCTTTGGTTTGTGTTCACACATAATTTCAGATCAGAGTGTATGTGGTTTTAGAGTATACACCACAATGATTAGTTAGTTATGTTTGCTCGCAGCGGTTTGAACCAGACGGTCATGGACCTCTATCCTATCTTCGTCGGAGGACGATTAAACCACCACGGCACGCGGTGTTACGCAGAATTGTTCCCACGGCTGGTACAGACAATATCACATGATACATACACTCCACTTTGGCTGCATAAGGTCAACTCAGCTTCTGCCAACTAACGTGAGAGAGAGAGCGCTAAGCTAATGTCTTTATCATTTCGTCTTTATTTTCTCTATGGCTAATCGAAAATACATCGCCGCACTTACAAAAGTGCGCTAACTATCCCCATCTTGAGAATACAGTCCATCTCATTACACTCTATCCCAAATCGAGCCAGTTAGTTCTATTCAGTCCATCTCATTACACCTTATCCCATATTGAGCTAGTTCTATTCAGTCCACCACATTACACCCTATACCTATCTTGAGCTGGTTCTATCCAGTCCACCTCACTACACCCTATACCTATCTTGAGCTAGTTCTATTCAGTCCACCACATTACACCCTATACCTATCTTGAGCTGGTTCTATCCAGTCCACCTCACTACACCCTATACCTATCTTGAGCTAGTTCTATTCAGTCCACCACATTACACCCTATACCTATCTTGAGCTGGTTCTATCCAGTCCACCTCACTACACCCTATACCTATCTTGAGCTAGTTCTATTCAGTCCACCACATTACACCCTATACCTATCTTGAGCTGGTTCTATCCAGTCCACCTCACTACACCCTATACCTATCTTGAGCTAGTTCTATTCAGTCCACCACATTACACCCTATACCTATCTTGAGCTGGTTCTATCCAGTCCACCTCACTACACCCTATACCTATCTTGAGCTAGTTCTATTCAGTCCACCACATTACACCCTATACCTATCTTGAGCTGGTTCTATCCAGTCCACCTCACTACACCCTATACCTATCTTGAGCTAGTTCTATTCAGTCCACCACATTACACCCTATACCTATCTTGAGCTGGTTCTATCCAGTCCACCTCACTACACCCTATACCTATCTTGAGCCAGTTCTATCCAGTCCACCTCACTACAACATTTCATTTACGTTTTTGTCTTTCCAATGGTCTCTTCCCATTAGGTTTACCAGTCAATACCTTGAATGCGGTTCTAGTTTATTTCATTCACGCTGCACCTACCAATCGTAAGCTGCGAGATTTTACTACCATAACCATATCTTGTGATGAATACGGGGTATGTAACCTCATCATTATGTAACCTCCCCCACTCTCAAATCTCTTCATCCCTTTTTTGGACCAAATATTTTTGCAAGATCACAGCCATAGAGTTTTACATTCCTCGACAAGACATGTCAACAACTTACTGAGTAATAGTGTGCATTTCCCTAATATATTATTATCCTAATTATCACTTTAATATCGTCATTTCAAGTTATTATGGTTCTCAGTAAATAAATCATTAAAAATGGTGTGTCCAACCGGTCAGAAGATATCATTCTATTTAACAGATAGTTCCCGACGATATTTTACATAATAAAGTGGCAGGTAGAATATTAACACGTCTTTGTCCAATAACCCTATCGGAGAACGGTAACAAAGTCGCTCCGTAGAGAAGTGAAGGTAAGTGTACTAATAAGAGAAACGCCACAAAGAGTCCGTGTCGCGTTTCAACACACAGCCGCACCCACGGTGTAGGCCCCAGGGAGGTGTTTAAATCAGGGAGAAAGTTAAAAACCTATCAGATTGACACATAACGAATTAACGAGCTTATATGCTCTTGAAATGACATGTATATTAAAATAGTTCACTCAACTACGCTACCCGCACGAAATCCGTAATTTAGATCCAACAGAAGATTCCCGGTAAATGTGATCAGATTATATAGGTCACCAATTTAGAAAGCACCTGTGAAAAGGCTGGTACTTCTTCTGGAGATAAATAATATTTATGCATCTTTACTATGGCTGAGGTTTAAAGTACATTTTATAGTTCAGAGTGACCTGGTGGTCTAGGGGCAAGGTGTCGAACTTCTGTGATGGAGGCTCGGGGTTCAATCCTCGGTCCTGGCACAAACTTATCTGATTGCCAAACCGTTCCTTCACCTCTGACAAGACGTATATTAAACACAACTTGTAAATGTGGGGAATGCCAGGCCTCCACCGTGGTTCGGATTCCACATTAAACTGTAGGTCTTCCATTTCATCTCACAATCACCCTACCATTACACATTAGCGTAGGTGCGTATAACCCGAACGGGTAGTAAGACGCTGCTAATAATAATATTATACTTCTGTTTGCAGATGTATTATAAGGTAGCTAGGCTGACCATTTTAGTTTTTAAAAAATTCTTAAGTATGTTGAGAATATTAAAGGTCTTAAATAACTAAAAGACAAGCAAGTTAAATTAAACTTTAAAGAATAAATTGGAGAGTGTGAGACTTAAAGAACATCGAATCCTCTCTCACTGAGCTATCTAGGACGAACTGCAGTTGTCGTGATTCTCATAAAGTTCTGAATCCTGATATTTTTTTATTAAAGTACAATTTTAACAGGAAGAGCCTTTTAGAAAATGCAAATATATATGTTTAGTTCAGTCAAAGTTGATAGCACTTTACTATTTTATTAATGCCATTTTACAGGTATTCATAATATCTATTAAAAGTGACAGCCGCAAGTCACATGGCCTGAAGTATAAATATATTAAATTAGTTCTAGTAACATTAGTAACTGTGATATAAGTTAGGTTATTTTCATTTCATCCTATAACCCGTTCGTGATACACACATTTGTACTAATTAAGTTAATGTGCTAAGGATTGGGAATATTTAATTTAAAGGAAATGTAACCACATTTGCTTGGAGGTCGAGTGGAAACACATATTTATGAAAACAATCCTAGGTACACCCGATCGGGATTTGAACCACAAAATTCTCATCATCGGCAGTCCACTATATTGCAACTAGCCGATCACAAGCGGCTGGTCAATCTCGCAGCTATTTTTAGTCGATCGCACCCGCCTCGGGTGGCTTAGTTGGCTAAAGCACTAGCCGTATTGAGCTCGGCTGCTGAGGACGGAGAGATCGAGGTTCGAATCTCGGTCGGGTGAACTGGGGGGCGGGGGGTGTTCCTAAACGGTTTTCCACTCTCCCTCCACGCAAATGCGGGTTCACTTCCTTCTAATTCAACCTTCCCAATTCCTATTCCATTAGCGTAATTAGTACTTAAAGCGTATAACCCGAACGGGTAGTAGGACGCGGGGCTAAATAATAATAAAAAATAGTCGATCGCGTAATAAAACTATATCGTCAAGGCCATTACACACCGGGTATAGCGTGCGTCCATGCTAATTAACAGTTCATAATAAACAGTTCACACCACCAGGCTATATAGCTTGTATAGCAAGCAGCCCCATGTCTTTCTCTGTGACAATATGATCCAACACAAACCTCCCGAACAAGGGCGTGCGCTAGGTGTGGCTAATGGGGGTGTCAGCCCGGAAGACGAAGGGGGTTGGGGTTAACCCTCATCTCCCCCCGAAAATATATTTTTAACCATTTAAATAAATTAAAAACAAGAAAGAATTAATCTTTTATTTTACCAAATTAAAAATACATTACAATACTATCCGCTTGTTGAAGGGTACAATTTTTTAAAACTCTTCAATAATTTCATTGTCCGTGTCCACAGCCAACCTCCGTTCGATGAATGGAACAATGAGGTTTTGTATCCGGTCCTGGCACATTGTTGAGCCAAGTTTGGATTTCATTATTGTCAAGTTGGAGAAGCTCCTCTCGCACGTGCTGCTGGCTAGCGGTATTGTGGCAAACTTTGTCACGATTGGATTGCAATTTTCGAACGTTATTCCTCGTTCTATTCTGATAATCAATGCAACCATACAGGAACCTTTTTAGGCGGAAAGTTCTTAAGTTTGTTTTGTTTTTAAAAGCCTTATTTCTGCCACCACACCCATACTGCGCACGCCTCAAGCACGCAAAGCGAGTAGGCATAGATAATTATAGCGTATGATTGAAAATAAGAGAGTAAAAAAACATCAAGCTAATGTACGATGTCTCTCGTAAAGTGTCACATGGACACAAAGTAAAGATCAAAGGAAAAAGGGGAGCGGTGCCTGATGCATCCTTGCGGTAGGGCCTAATATTTAGGGTAATAGGTCTATTTAATTTCATTAATCTAAGTTCTTGATTTAAATGTACAAATGACGTGCACGTTTATTTTGTACCAATAATAGTAGAAATGTGTAGTAAAAACTGTTGGCCTATTGGTCAATGTATCAGACAAGTAATGTAATGTGTAATGGCGGCGTGAACGACTCGCTCGCGAAGCGAGAGTAGTTCGTTCACAACTCTCGTTCAAGAGTCGTTCAATTTGAATGACTCCTTCACGAGCTACCCATCACTAGTGTGAACTGTCCCATTTACTAATCTGGCGAACGATATTTTAAAATATAGCTAGCGACTTCCGCGTACGCACGCTATGCGCGGTGTGTAATGGCCTTCATTAGACATTCTTTCACTTAATATTTGAGTGGGATCTTGATCGGTCATAATCCGTAATGTTATAAGAAGATTAAATAGTTTAATATGATATATATAGGTATTATTTATTCTAATTGTTTTTTCTATTGTCGTGAAGAGGTAATTATTTGAAAAAGATTGATTTCAAGGAATAATATATAAATATAAACCAAAAAATAAGAAAAAGTATAGTGGAAAAACGATGTATGATTGTGGGACTTTTGATAAGTTTAAAAGTCGATCGGGGCCCAAAAAGGTTTCCTACCCCTACCTTAGACCATTTTAAAACCTATGCTGGTATGATTTTTCTAGCCAGAATTCTACTATAGATGAAAAATTCCTATAGAAAATACAATCATTAAGAAAATCCAAGTTTGAATGCGTTAACCACGGATCCATAATCGTTCACATTTCCTAACACGAGTTCCCATTGGCATATATAGCGGAGTGAGGATGGCAAGTCGAGATATCCCAATAGGGCCCCTTGCATCTCCTGACGGCTGCCCCAACATGGGCCGTCCAACACCACCTCACCGACATGGGGCCTCATTATAATGTCGATCTATTACAGCGACCCACGTCACGTTAGTTTTTTTTTTTTAGAAATTAACGCGACCTCGGCCCGATCAGGAAAGTGGAATCAATCACAACTTTAGATAGCTCAGTTTCAAACTCCTATGTGGCGCCCACTGGCATAAGTAGATAATAAACGGATGCCATCTTTTTTTTTTATCGCCGACTACTACTACCTGTTTAGATTGTACGCATGTATGATAATTACTCTAATGGGGTAAGGATGAGGAAGGAAACGTTTTAGTAGTAATCTACTTGTATTTGCGTGGAAAGAGAGTGGGAAAACATTTAGAAAAAAACACCTTAAGTGCACCCGACCGGGATCAAACCCCGATCTCAACATCTTCGGCAGTCTAGTCCAACGCGAGAGTAGCGCGTTAGGCCACGCGGCCACCGAAGCGGTTAAGAATCTTATCTGAGAGTTAGAAAAATGACTAGATAAACTTTCATGTAGTCATACGTCCGCTAGTGATCTGCAGCTATAATTTTTTGTTAGTTATCAATTAGCAGAAGTACCCGGCGGTGTCCGTGGTAAACATGCAATGGATTGCGTGGTTGCTCCTGGCAACGTTTTTATTTGCTTCAAGCAGAAAGAAGAAAAAAATCTCATGTTATTTCTTCCAACACGGTTTTTAATTAATAAAGAAGAATTAAATCCAAATTATAAAATTTCTGTTCAAAGGTGCGCGTGTTCGTGCACAGGGGCTACTCATTTTTAACTTTCAGACCTCTGCGTGTGGTGCATATCGCTCAATGCTCATGACAGACACTTTTCATTTGATTAATATAAAAGATATACGGTACTTATGAAATAAAAGTAAAATGTTATCAATGTTGGCCGAAAAAATGTGTTTACTTTTCTAAAAATTGGACTGTACACCAATGTGGGAGTGTTCAAAGTATCTCATTGTTTATCATAATGCTTTTTATAAATTATTCTTTACATCCCGTTTCACTATTCACTCAACGGTAGAGCCTTGCCTATTATTATTATTATTATTATTATTATTTAATATTTAGGTTAAAACAGTAAAGGATTTTTTCCCCAAAGCTTTGTATGTTTTCCCCATCAAACCTTAACAAAATCAGTCTGGTAATTTGCAATTTGAGATAAATATACAAATTAATTTGAAATCATTAAGGTGATAACTATACAACTATAAAGTCACACGGCTGACTCACTCACTGAAATTAATGTTTACCCACTTCTAGATGAGCTAGAAACTTGAAATTTGGCTTTTAGCATGTAATCGATGGGAAAATTCCAAAAAGTTACAAAATTTAATTTTTAACCCCTGAAAAAAGATAAAAATGGCGGAGCAACTTTTAAGTCAGTGTGGACCTTTCTTTGGGGGTCTCTTGTGGCTAAACGGTAAGACCTATAAAATAAAAACAGCTCTGGAATTACATTAGTTTACATCCACTTGCAAAGAAAGTAAGTTCATCAATGTATATGAGAGGGGTCAACTGATTTTTTTTAATGTATACTCAGTTTACTCTTATTACACTATGTTAGCTTAAAAACTATATCATAGTGTAATAAATCAAGGTAAGCCTGTTTCTTGTTAGAGTAAACGGATGGTACAATCAGGCCCCTCTCCCTTTCTCCTAATATACATTGAAACAAGGTTTCTATTTACTTTCTAGCTACAGTAATTCATTAGTTAGCTTGAGATCTGGCAATTTAGCATCATTCCCACATCAAAGCAATTAATGGAAATATAGTGTTTTCCTGGAGTTTAGATTTTATTTATAACACTATTCCGTTACATTATAACTATACCATAGTGTAATCAATCACGGTAAGCCTATTGTTACCTTTCAGAATAAGCATAGTGTGCACGACTTTGGTACATAAGAGGTATAACGATCGTTTCGCTAGGAATAAACCAGATGTGTGAGAATTTGGTTAGTTACATAGTCCTTTAATTAAGATATTGTGAAAACGGCTAAATATGGTATTAGTTTGCGAATATACTAGAGTAACTTTAAAATCAAAAACAATATGTAAATTTCGTAGTAGGCATAGCAGCGTTATCAATTATTAGTTTTCTTTTGTACTGTGGTAGCTTTTCTAGCTTAAAAAGGGGTCATCCTATTAAAATTGGACTGTAGTACCATTTCTAATTATTAGATAAGGTTCTTCCTATGAAAATTGGACAGTGATAGCTTTTCTTGCTATCAGAAAGGGTTCATCTTATTAAAATAGTATTATAATACCTTTTCTAGCTACCAAATAAGGTTCTTCCTATGAGAATTGGACTGTAGTAGCTTTTTTATCTATCAGATAAGGATGTTCCTATGTAAATTGAACAGCAATAACTTTTCTAGTTGTCATATAAAGTTTTTCCTATGGAAAATTTGACTGTAGTAGCTTTTCTAGCCGTCAGATAAGATACTTCCTATGAACATTGTACTGTAGTATTTTGTTTTGCTGTCATATAAGGTTCTTCCTATTAAAATAAGACTGTAGTAGCTTTTCTAGCTGCATGATAAGACTTACTATGAGAATTATACTGTAACGCAAGCTATGTACAAGCCTAAGGAGAGTTCCAGTTGCGAGTTCCGGTCAAGGTGAGGCGATAGTGAGGTGCGGTTCTGCAGTGGAGGTTGATATGATCACTAACGAGAGAAGTGTGTTTACAGTCGTGGGAAGTCGTAATATCCAGCGCAATCTGGTGGGCGACTGGGACGTGCAGACATTTCCATACGAGAACACGACTCGTGCGTCACAATCCAATTTTCATAGGAAGAGTCGTATGAGAGCTATAAAAGTTACTAGAACTTCTTTCACGTATTCCTAGGACAAGTAATGTGATCTTCAACTGTAAGGTTTGATAAGATATTATCAATACCTATAAAATAAGACCAAGAAAAAAGAAAAAGTTATCAATGTTGGCTATAAGAGAGTGAGTATATTTTCTAATTTAAAGTATCTTTCTACTACAAATGTATTGAAACAAAATTCTGCCATTAAATAGTTCATTTGAGTTATCATAATACTGAGGATATCATTTCACTTAATCTAAGGATTTTAAGTGCCCTTTTAAAAGTCGGTAATTAGATGAACAGAGAGAGACTCAACTATTAACGCGGATGTTTGTCAAAACAAACAAACCTATTTATGTAAATTAACTCGGGACTGTAGAATAATTTTGTCAGCAATTATTTAGTGTTCACATGTGAAGAATAGGACGTAGGTGGACTGGTAACTGCTATTAACCTCAGGTTACCAGCAACATTTTACCTCCCAAGGTGGATTGGGCACTGCTACCTTGCGGTACGATTTCCCTCACAAATCTACTGAAGATTGTCAATCATTTATCATTAATATTATACTATTAAGTGCCCAATATACCAATCTCACACATTAAAAGTGCCCAATCCCCCAACGCTCACGTAACTTATTGTTAATTGTAGATGGACTTAAGAAAAAACTTTATTTTGAAAAAACTTTAAAGTAATCGTAGTGACAGAGTATCAATAAAAAATAAATTGACAATAATAATTATTGTAGAACTTAAAATTGTACTATTGTAAAATATGAATGTGCCGTGTGTTTCAAAAGATGCGTAACGGGAGGAAAAGGGAGGGGGAGGAGGAAAATAACGTGGCATTCAAATGATCCGAGCCACTCGACAGCGTGAGCTAGAAAAACTAGAACGGATTTATTAGACTATTTTTTCTTTAATTTTATTATGGAAAATACAATTCTAATGCAATGCTTGGGGAAGTATTGTTAAAAGTTATTGATAATATTATTACTTAGCAAATGATTATGATTTCCAAATATGTTTAACAACAGTGACTCTCACATAATGTTGCCATTGCTGATAGCGTCTGCTAGCTGTCAGACAAAACCAAAGAAGCCCTAAACGGCCTGTTATGATTAAATATTCATCCTTTATTGGTTTAGGTTGTGTTACAAAAAGCGAAGGTAGTCAAATTAGAAAATTTTCTGAACATGTTTTAAAAGCTGACATTTCTTTTGAAGATTAAGTTATAAAGATCAAGCTATTGTAATAAAAAAATAGACTTACTTAATATAATAAAATAATATGAGTTTTAAAAAGAAAAAAATATATATTTCTTTATCTATATAATTCGTGTTTTTGTTGGGCGCCACCCCTGGTATCTAAGGGGAAAAATAACAATCAAAAGGAACAATACATTTACCTCGGCTATAAACTCAGTGGCACAACGACTCTCAACCTCGAGACCACTGGGTGAACTTAAAACTAAAAAAAGAACATGAACAATTTAGATTTTAAAAAAATGGATTGTTGAAAAAATGTAATTAGGGCTGCAAATAAAAATAAATGTATAAAAAAAACAATTGTTGGCACTTTATGAATTTATTGTGGTTTCCTTTTTGTCCACATCCAAATCCTACCTATGGAATTACGGTTAATTATAATTCTAATTTAATAAAGTATAGTACAGTATTGTTGAGACCAAAAGAAGAGAAAAAATATATATATACAATCAATAAAATTAATAATTAGACATAAAATAACATGTTAAATAATTCTTTGTGTTAGTCTGTTCTGCTGGAAATAAAAGAGTTCTGGTTTATTTAGGAAAAAGAAAAGAAATGATTACAATAATCAAAAGTTGAAGAGTTGGTTTGACCTCACCCATACTGAAAACACCATCTTCATAAATTTTGTTTCACTTGAAATTCTTCCACAATTTAAATGAGCCTAAACATTGTAGCTCTTACACACTCTCTTAGCTTCCTTTATTTACTAATTTCACCTTAATGTTTCACTTTTTAACCACTATAAAGATAATTTAAATTGGGAGCCCACATTCATTTGGCTCCATCTTGGACCACCAACACAGGAAGAACTCTCTCTACTATTCAAAACCTTCTAATCTTCTTTCAAATTTAAAAATGTTCTATTCCAAGTCCAAAGAGAAAACAAACTATATATAAATAAAAACGTTAATGAATTGTTGGCTATATACTAGGGATAAAATAAAAATGAAATGTAGGTTTAATATAAGTATTTAAATATAGCCAATTGAATAAGAATAATGTTTTTTAATAAAGAATTAAGTGTCTATTTCCTTCTGTCAAAATTAAAAATCGCGCTCGTTTTTTCTTCCTTCCAAAACACAAGGTTCACTACTTACTCGTTTGATAGCACTGCGCATGCGTTAAAACAAAGATGGCCTACCTTCAAAATAAGCACAGACAATCCCACTTCTTAAAAGGAAAATTAATATGCTTAATAAAAGGTAAGTGTTCTTCCTTAAATCAAAATTCCTTATTTAAATTATTTAAAACAATGTTTTACGTTGTTCCTTCCGTCCTTTTACTTAATTTAATATATGTAAACATTGTCATTAGTCAGGCTGGGAATCAGCTGATGAACTTCGAGGATTTCACGGGAAATAAAATAGAAAAAAATTAGGAAATATAAGGTAGGGTGGCAAATAACATCATACTATCCATGCGAGATTTCAGCACGATCGGTAAAGTGGTTTTTGAGTTAAAGAGGAACATACAGACAACTATATATAACATATATATATTACATTCGCTAGAAGTGGAAGCAAATGTGCGTTCAAACTCCCCTCTACCTCTCACCCACGAGATTAATTACATCAGCTAGGTCACGTGACCGGTTCAGCCACAAGGCACTGCAGGGTCAAGAACACCGGAACACGCAACGCCATCTCATGTCACACCTTCACAGCATGGTGATATTCATCGCAATACTTTCTCTCCAGTGCAACGATTACCAATCATACACCCTGGACGATTAGCAGGGTCACTGAAGTGGTTTCCTATTCCTGAAATAGAGACGGGGTTCAGTACCCACCTGGTGAAAAGTTTGTCTACTGACAAATGAGATGGGGTAGGGAGGGTAGGAGAGGGACGTGACCCAAAAATTATGAAAGACATGGTCCAACTTGGGCTTATTAGCAATTTAGAATTGTATTTTCCTTTTGGTTCGCCGGGAATAAATGATCAAAAGCAGGCTTTTCATGAAATGCTAATATTTCAAAATGTTATCGAAACAATAATAATATGCGACTGGAATTATCATTTAGCATTTCCAGCGGTGTCACTCTCATTACATTATTTGGTGAAGTTATAGGAGATATTTCGTAATAACAACCATCTAAAATTAGTAAAAAATTCTTCTAGAGCATCTGTACCGATACGACTTCCGCGTTGTTGATAGTTAAAAACACGTACCGGTTGTCCTTGGCAATTAAACTAACATTATCGATGTTACAAACACCAGCTCCCTGCTTTGCAAAGTATAGTTTCAGATAATGTTTATATAAATGTCCTCTTATCTAAAATAAGATTCGCTTTATTAGAATATAAAGTATAAAAAAATAAATAACGTGGACACCTACCAATGAAACAATTTCGATGCAGAACAAATGTATCTAAATATTTTCTCATGTCCTTTAAAAAAATTTGAAACACAGCAATGAAAAATATTCTAGTGATTTTCAAGAATTTCAGATTTAAAAAAAACATTACTCCGTAATATTAAGGTGGGAGTGTAGGGAACACGAGCCAAGTGCAGTATTTTTGCAGTTTTTACATATTAAACCTTTCTTTGGTAAAAATAAATCCAATAATTATCCAGTACACACATAGAATTTTAATTTTCTTCACATGGTAACCTCAACAGTTCTTAAATATCTGTCAAGAGTGGCCTGAAATTTAATGACAGCATTTTATTTTCTCTTCATTTAAAAAGTTTGTCATGAAATGCCGCCATACTCACGAAAGACATTCAACAACCGTTGATATCCCCCCGTGAAGAAAATTAAACTATGTTTCTACTCAAACCATACTATATTTATTTTGGCAAAAAAAAAAGTTTCGCAATAAAAACTGCGAAAGCACTGTCATAAACTCGCATTCCCTACACCCCCACCTAAAGTTATAGGACCGTTTAGACGTGGACAGACTTAGAATGTTTTTTTAAGACAATTGGGCGTAAGCAGCGGGTGTTCGTATAGAAAAGGGTGGATATGATCTACTTTCTTTTCCTCTTTTCCTTTCTAAGGGAGGTCGTAGTGGCTACTTGCCAGTAGAAAAATAACAGCGTTAATAACATACATAAAACTCAATAAAACAATCCCGAATTATATTAAAGTTGTCTGTTGTGAGCTTATCAAAGCATGATTTTGTTTGAAAGAAGGACGTTATATCTAGGTGTATAGCGTTCTATTTTACTATCTCAAAAGAACAACTTTTTGCGTAAAGCTTTGTTAATTTTTTTAAAAAACTTTAAACTTAAGATATAAACTTTAAACTGGTCAGAAATCTGTTGGTAGCTTTCACCTACATTTTGGTCAAAATCATATTAAAAAATATCAAACTACCTTTTAAATAATGCGACGCGTTTAAGTGCTTAAACATGCTGCCATCTGACGGCGAATTTTGGACTATGTGGCAACTTGTGATTAAATATTTGTTAACATGCCACATTACGACGCAGAAATTCCAATACGGCACTGTCTAGATTGTATTTGTGAACAGATCTCGTTAAGTAGTTTACTAAAAGCTGGCTGGTGAATTTATTACAGAAATATTTTTTTTCACTACTAAGCTAATGGG
The DNA here is from genome assembly GCA_902141385.1 of Timema californicum. Classification (NCBI taxonomy): domain Eukaryota; kingdom Metazoa; phylum Arthropoda; class Insecta; order Phasmatodea; family Timematidae; genus Timema; species Timema californicum. The sequence continues at coordinate 64,569 of CABFOW010000878.1, read as the reverse complement.
TTAGGGACAAGTAAGGTAGAATTTAGATAAAATGTACCCATCTTTTCGCGGAGGAAGAGTGTGAAACAGTTTAGGAAAAAACCTAAGTAACGAGTAAAGGTTTAATTTCTTCTTAAATACTGAACTGCGAGACCTAAAGACGAATCATAAATCTAAAATTAATTTTATCGGTCTTACCCCTGGCGGATTAAACTAGGGTGCAACTGATAAGATAGGGCCATACTGTAATTGTCCAAGTTAAAGACCGCCTCCTTTCAGGGTAGACGGAGTATATTACGGGATTGAAATAGGATATCAACTATGTAATTTGCTTTTAAAAACTGTGCACAAATTTAAATTAAAAAAAGAAAAAAGGTTGACCAGGCGGTTTAAGGGTAAGGTGTCAGACTTCTATGCTGGGGGTTCTGGGCTCAATCCTCGATCCCGGCACAGATTTATCTGATTGCCAAACCCTTCCTTCACCCCTGTCAAGACGTGTATTAATCACAAATTGTGAATGTGTGGAGTGCCAGACCTACGCCATGGTTCGGATTCTCCGTTAAAATGTCACTCCTCCATTTCATCTCACAATCACACTAGCTTAAGTGCGTATAACCCGAACGGGTAGTAAGACGCGGTGCTAATAATAATAATAATAATAATAATAATAATAATGTTTAATTTCTTCTTAAATACTGAACTGCGAGACCTAAAGACGAATCATAAATCTAAAATTAATTTTATCGGTCTTACCCCTGGCGGATTAAACTAGGGTGCAACTGATAAGATAGGGCCATACTGTAATTGTCCAAGTTAAAGACCGCCTCCTTTCAGGGTAGACGGAGTATATTACGGGATTGAAATAGGATATCAACTATGTAATTTGCTTTTAAAAACTGTGCACAAATTTAAATTAAAAAAAGAAAAAAGGTTGACCAGGCGGTTTAAGGGTAAGGTGTCAGACTTCTATGCTGGGGGTTCTGGGCTCAATCCTCGATCCCGGCACAGATTTATCTGATTGCCAAACCCTTCCTTCACCCCTGTCAAGACGTGTATTAATCACAAATTGTGAATGTGTGGAGTGCCAGACCTACGCCATGGTTCGGATTCTCCGTTAAAATGTCACTCCTCCATTTCATCTCACAATCACACTAGCTTAAGTGCGTATAACCCGAACGGGTAGTAAGACGCGGTGCTAATAATAATAATAATAATAATAATAATAATAATAATAATAAATACTAATTGGGGTAAAAGAACAAAGATCATATGCTGAAACTAGAGAGGGATAGTAGCTCACTTTAATCAAGTGATTAAATGTCTCGATACGAGTAGAGATCATTGACTAAAGTAAAATAGGCCCGATAAGAAATATTTGCGCTCTCATATCGTAATATTAGTTCCTAGTTTTGTTGAGTAGAACATTGAGTGAAGGTAATCCTCCCACGCGAAACAGCTCCTACACTTGCTCGCTAATAAGGTTCCAGCGGACCTTGACTGGGAACTCGCAGACCTCCACAATGGGAGTGCTGTTGGTCCTGCGATGATTTATTTGTTGGTTTAATCACTTGGCGCACAGACTCCCAAGATGGAATATGGTTCTCATCAGACACGAGCACATCAATGAAGTGGAGCGTGTCTGGCGGTAAGCGCGCAGAAATAGCGAACTGGTGCTAGGAATGCGAAGAAAGTACCAATACTTTACTGACTTTGTTGTTATCTTCACTCATGCGGAGATTAAATATTAACTAAGGTGGACTGTGGAGGAAGAACAAATGACACTATTTCTCAATTCTCACTCATTTTCTGCAACTCTAACATCCAATATATTTTAGCTCATCATTAAGTCAATGGTTCCAGAACATAACATACACGCGATAGACCTAAGTTTACAAATATTTGGTTATATTATAATATTTTTTTTGTGTTTAAATAAGGATAAAAATATAACTATGATACAAAAGTTGAAATTATTACTAGATAAAAGAACATTTTTCCAGATTAAAATTTTGATACCGATACATACTGTTATCATTACTTTTAATGAGTACAGCATCGATACTTTTATTTGGATACACCCACCTTCCCTAGTCGGTACTCTGGTTAACATTGGGTGCACGATGGGAGCTACAGTCCAATTTTCATAGGAAGAACCTTCCACAAAATAAAAACTTTTTTCTGTGACCAAATTTGATATCCACTCCCCCATACCCCCTAGACATTTTCAAGTACACTTACTCTAAATTCAACCTTACCTAACACATTAGCGTAATTACAGTAGCCCCATTACTTCTTTGGTGCTGACTGACAGCTCACAGCTGACTTCTGACAGTCAACATTTAGTTATGTACCTAAATTTTGACCATCAGAAGTGACAGCTGCTAAACACATGTTTTATCAGATCATATGGTTCGACGTAGGGATACATAACTTGGTCAGGTAACTTTTCAAAGCCTTCAGAAGTCAGCTGTGAGCTGTCAGTCAGCACCAAAGAACCCATGGGGCTACTGTAGTGCTCATAACCCGAACGGGTAATAATGTATATATATATATATATATATATATATATATCTTTCATACCTATTCTGAACTTCTATTTACAGTAATTTGGGTTTGTTGCTCTTTCCTCTCCTCCTTCACCTGTTTCCATATTGAGACTACTGTATATATATATATATACACACACGCACACACACACAAGAGTCTCAATAATCCAATATACATTTTATCATCGCATCTTATTACATATTCAGGTTATAAGCATTTATGATAATTACTCTAGTGGGGCAGGGATGAGGAAGGAGGTATTTTAGAGGTAACATACCCGCATTTGCTTGGAAGAAGAGTGGGAAACCATGTTAGGAAAAAAACAAACCCCAATCTCCCCATCATTAGCAGGCCACACTGACACCTTAGGGGCTTAGAACGTTCGGCCACTTAAGCGGGTGACATACTAAGTTAATCGTTACAATGAAATGTATACAAGCAGAATGTAACGTTAATATAACCTTTCTTACCTTACGCAGGTATATCCGCTCTATATTTCCGGCAATAATACATATACTCGACCGCGATGAACCGTTCTTTAAGCAAGCAAACGTCCGTTAGAGATGGCATACATGAAACATTTCCGGTTCATTGAGGAGAAAAAAAGAGAGAGAAAAGTGAGATGGCAGTATGACTTTAGATTAAAATTAAAAGTTAAGACTTAGAAATATTGTTCAAAAGATATATAAAAAGATTTGATTACTAAATTAGTTTAGATAGTTGATGTAATCAATTGAAATTGTAAATCTAAATGTATAATTAGGTTTAACTATGGTAAAAACATAGTCAAATTATAAACATTAAACATAAAATGAATAATTCATCATCAATTTATATATATATATATATATATAAGGTGATGATATGTCTAAAATACATAAAAACACGTTAAAAGGTTGTATTATTATTATTATTAGCACCGCGTCTTACTACCCGTTCGGGTTATACGCACTTACGTTAATGTGTAATGGTAGGGTGATTGTGAGATGAAATGGAGGACCTACAGTTTAACGTGGAATCCGAACCACGGTGGAGGCCTGGCATTCCCCACATTCACAAGATGTATTGTCAGAGGTGAAGGAAGGGTTTGGTAATCAGATAAATTTATGCCGGGACCGGGGATTGAACCCCGGCCGCTAGCATATAAGTCTGACACCTTACCCCTAGAAAGGTTGTTGTAGAACTTGCAGATAACAAAGTATGTTGGACAAAACAATATTTAAGTTCAAAAGTTGAAAAATCAAATTATGAAATTTAAGTTTAGAGATTGACATCTGCAAAATAGGTTATAACGAAATAATTGAGAATTGTTATACAACGACTTGAGAATATACCATTTATAATGAAACATCACACACACAAAATGTATTTTCGTATGTTACAAACTATAAGAGAGAGACTATATTGGAAGGTATGTACTATTTATTGTTTATAGCCCTACTGTATTATAGGATAGTTATTTTTAAAATAAATTTACAAAAACAAATTAAAATGGATAGATTTAAAAAGCCTCACAAGGTCAAATATTTACTTTAGGGAACAAAAAAAAGAGAGATCACCAACTTATGACTGTAAAGAGGATGAAAAGAATCCCAGGGCAACCAAAATGTTGAAAACCACCCAGCCGGAATTCGAACAAGATTAGATCCTGAACTCTCGAGTTCATAGTTAGGAGTACAATCCACTAAACTAGGATAGTTAAAAAAAGGTCCTTAGTTCCAACGCGTCATATTAATGCTTAATGTTTTATTAGAGTGGGTTGTGATCAAATATGATACTCAAATACTCACTAATATATTATTTTGACATAATTTCACCTAATTTTAACAAACCTGACTCAACCAGAGCAATTTATTATATAATGATAATGACAAATTTATTAAAAAGTATTTAATCAAAATTATATTTAAACAATAGTTTTACTAGTTTGTACCCAATGAACAAATTGTTTTCTAATATACGGTAAATTACCTTGAAAGGTAGACAGCTTACCTCATACTTGTCCACCATGGCGAATCTTATAAGGTAAGGTCATAGTGTAATCCATCAAGTTAAGACTGCTACCTTTTAGAGTATATGAAGTGCACACTCCACTTACCTGGACGGATTTCATTATGACCCTATCTTATAAGCTAGCGAGTTTGTTACCTTTCAGAATAAACGGAGTGTACATACAATACACCAAACCACAATGAAGGATAAGATCAAACAAATATAGCCGTCACTGACATAATTTTGTTCTAGAAAAATGTATAATGGTTTTGTTTTATCTGAGTATTTGGTTTACGAAAAAGTACAGTGGAACCTGGATAATTCGTACTTGAAGGGATTAGGAAAAAATTCAAACTATCCAAAAATTCGAATCAAATTAAGTTTCTTAAAGGGAATTCCCTTTTACACGTCCTTTACCACCGCTACTTTTTCGGGCAAAGTTAATGATTTATAGGACTGTGACTTGGACAGTGACATCACGATACACACACACACACACAAACACTACCATATAGTATGTACTAAACAAAAACTAAACAACAAAAAGAAATAAACGCGCACGTCACAAGAATATCACTACGACCGAATCACTGAGAACAGCGCACGTAGGCGCTCTAGAGGTTCGATCTTGACTAACGGAGTACAGAACTGTACGTGTAAACAAAGACGTATGGGTGAGTGGGGGAGGGGCGTTAAGAATTGTACTAGCCGCATTCCAATGTGGCCTCCCTTGTTTCCAAAAACAAAACAACACGGCACTGCAACTAGAAGTAGGAAAACAATACTGCACAGAACTTTACAACTTACGAAAAGTTCGAATTAACCAAAACAAAATTAACGGGACCGGGCGAAAAATTCTAATTAAAGCCGATTTGGAATTACGGAAGTTCGAATTAGTCAGGTTCCACGGTATTCTCAAACAATAAAAGCCCTGTTATGTGTTACAACATACTTAATTAACTGAGGAGTGTGAACACAGTGGAAGAAGATACTTGGTCGAGGATATTAGTCGTTAGAAGCGTAGATTCTAGTCGTTTTATTGAGATTCAAATTAAGGTGGGTTGGAAACGAACATGAGGCCATGCGCCAAATACGCAATAAATATGTAAAATAGGGGTCGGAAAGGAGTGGGGGAATTTTTCCGTGAATGTGTCAGGGAGGGAAGGCCAGATAGAGTGGAGAGTTTCTTTTTTCGGACGCCTCTAGGGATACACTCAACCCAAATATTGGCTCCCTAGCCCCAGCGGTTTCAGAAATGCACATGGAGGTAGGAGAGGCGGGGGACGAAGCGGGCGACCTTTTCAACTCCCGGTAAAAATTGTTGTAATTTAGCGGTTTCTCGTCTTCATTTGTCAATTTTGATCCATAAAATAGGTCTGACAAGAATATACACTTTCGTATTAAAGAGATGGATAGGATATCCCTAAAGTGTTTATAGTAAAATTAATGGTTTCCTAAAATAAATTAAAAAATACTCCAGTAGATGTGTTAAGTTTAATTCTTCTTGAATATTTGTCAAGGGTATCGTGGAAATTGAAAAATTAAAAAGATTGTTCAAATTCCACGATGACCATGGCAAATATTTAAAAAAAAACACACACACAGCTGAGAAAGCTATGTGCAAAGAATTAAAACAAAAGTAATATCTAATGAAGACATATTTTATTTATTTTGAGCAAAAATGTATGTTGCTATAAAAACTGTAAAAAAAATCTACCTAAATTCACATTCCATTTCGCCCTTCCATCATTCCACTTAAATGTAACTACAAAATTTTTAAAATTATTAAAAAAGGTATTAAAACCAACTCAAACAAATTTAAACTGTATAGGTACTCATTTCCTAGAGTAAAATTTAAAGAAATAGCTACGGCATTACATTTTACTCAAAGTGTAGTATAGAGAAAAAACACAGCAAAAAACTATTTTTTTGTTCTAATTTAATAATAAAAATTTAATAAAGCTGAAGGCAATTTTTTTGAGGGAGACAGACTTTGATTGTGGCTGCTTTCCCACCATTGTGTCTAAATTAGTCTAAATTACAGCAGGTAATGCACTAATGAGAAATGAGTAGAAGAACATACACAACAAGGTACAAGTAAGTTTAATTCCTTTGTGAAGCACAACGTGTAATTACAAAAACAAATCGTTGTTCCCTTTGTATATTTTTAATTTTGTTTGTTCATTTATTTAATGTATTTAAAATTCATTTTCTTAGCAGGCTGATTATATCGGCACACGAGAATTTCTATGAGCGAGAGTGAAAGGATCTATCAATTTTGTCGGGAAAGGTATTTTCGCATACCTTCTAGGGTTCTTTTACATACCACAATCGACATGGGACCGGCGGCTTTACTTACCCTCCGAAGAAAGTTGTGTTGCGGATTTTTATCGCCCAAGAAAAATCCGCAGACCCCGGCTGGGTTTGAACCCACGAATAGTGGTTCCTGAAGAGAGCACTTTACCCCAAGACCACCGAAGCGGTTAATCTATAGAAAGTTACAGCTGTATATCACATGACCTGCTATATGAATACGTGAAAGTTGATCTAGTCGCTTTTTAGGTGTCAGATAAAAAAAAATCCTTCCTATGAAAATTGGACTTCATATAGGACCAAAAATTATATCAGCCCTAAAGCTACGTAAGAGATTTTAACTTCAATGTACAATTTTCAATTTCCATTTATTTCTCGACCCATTATCTTGTTTTGTAAGATGGGCCGAATCCTAGGTTTTTAATATTCGTTTTATTTTGATTATCTATTTAATTAATTAACTTCAATGTAAAGACCATTTACTCTGAAAGGTATCAGTCTTACCTTGATTGGCCACACTATGACCCTATCTAATAAGCCATACCATAGAGGAATAAGCAAAAGCAAGGTTTATACCTTACAAGGTAAAGGATTGGTATGGACTGTTTGCCCTGAGAAGCAATGAGCTTACCAACTTTAGGTTCCACCATGGTGTGGATAATAAAATAGCTGGGTGACCTGGCGGTCTAGGAGTAAGGTGTCAGACTTCTGTGCTGGCGGCCGGGGTTCAATCCTCGGTCCCGGCACAGATTTATCTGATTACCAAACCCTTCCTTCACCTCTGACAAGACATCTTGTGAATGTGAGGAATGCCAGGCCTCCACCGTGGTTCGGATACCACGTTAAACTGTATGTCCTCCATTTCATCTCACAATCACCCTACCATTACACATTAGCGTAAGTGCGTATAACCCGAATGGGTAGTAAGACACGGTGCTAATAATATAATAATAATAATAATAATAATATAGGAAGTGCGTGGTGGGAGAGTGGAACACTATTTTGCAAAAACCACCTTCAGTACACCCAGCTGGGATTCAAAACCCGATCTTCCTGTCAACTGCAGCTTTTTGCCAGAAAACTATGTCAGTAGGTATTAGAGGTTCAAACTAATTTTTTTTAAATGATAAGTATTTTTTGGCTTGAAGAGGGCAGGAAAAAGAAAACCGTGTATAAAATCCGCACGTCTAAACGTACTCAAACAAAGCTCAAACCCCGACCTCAAACTACCGCACTCCTCGCCCTTTTGGCGTGAAGAACGTGAATACCAAACACGGTTTGACGTCCTCCGTAAGTATGCGTCAGCCGTGACTCAACTGGTAGTGGCCATTTAGAGCTTTTAAAACCACGTTCACAATAGCTTGGATTTTTTTTAAAATTTGTATTTTAATTTAAATTATGTGCATAAGTGTATACAAAATCAGGAATTATATATATATATATATATATATGAAAATATTGCAGCATTTTACCAAATCATATTACTAAATGAATTTTTTTAAACGTTCGGCGACTATTCATGATCTTTTTATATTAGTTTCTATACTTAAAAAAAATCAAGTGAAATATATATATATATATATAAAATCTGTATTTTTTTTTGTAGAGTTAGATTCAATGTACACTGTTTACACTGAAAGGAAGCAATCTTAAGTTGCTTGGTTCCACTATGGTGTAAATAATCAAGCATAAACTAATATATTTTAGTGAAAATGAGTGTACACGTTAGGGATAAATCTTGTCTAAGATAAAATTTGATCCTAGTAAAAGAGTTGCTGAGTAGAATTTAAGCTGATAAACTATTTGAGATATTGCGAGTATGTAAAGAAAGTTGAATAGAATGAGAGTGAAGGAAATCCAATCACATGTGTGAGCTGACACTAAGTCGAGTGAGAGTGAGCCAATCATGCGGGGTAGTCGTGCGTGCACTCGACCCGTCGGTATGTACAGTATGCTGCTTGTCCCCACAGTTCCATATAAATAGTACAGTCAGTAGCGTCTCCAACATTTTTATCGCCCGATCAAAGTGTCGGTCCGACATGTTGGAACTTCAAACTTCGCCTGTGCGCTACTTTTTGCCACTACAAAGGACTCTCCACAATCTCATGAGTGCTTCTTGTCGATTGTCGTTGCTATAAGCAAACAAACCTGCAATCCCATTTTTGCTTTCCTTGTCGTTGCTACAAACAAACCACCCTGAAATCCCCTATGTGCGTTTCTTGTCGTTGCTAAGATAAAACAACCTTGCAATCCCATCTGTTCGTTTCTTATCTTTGCTACGTGCAAACAACCCCGCAATCTCCCATATGTGGGTTTCTTGTTACTGCCATTGCTCCAAGCAAACAACCCTGCAATCTCATGTGTGCTGATTGTCGTTGCCCTAAGCAAACAACCCTGCAATCTTATATGTGTGCTGATTGTCGTTGACCTAAGCAAACAACCCTGCAATCTTATATGTGTGCTGATTGTCGTTGCCCTAAGCAAACAACCCAGCAATCTTATATGTGTGCTGATTGTCGTTGACCTAAGCAAACAACCCTGCAATCTCATATGTGTGCTGATTGTCGTTGACCTAAGCAAACAACCCTGCAATCTCATATGTGTGCTGATTGTCGTTGACCTAAGCAAACAACCCTGCAATCTTATATGTGTGTTGATTGTCGTTGACCTAAGCAAACAACCCTGCAATCTCATGTGTGTGCTGATTGTCGTTGACCTAAGCAAACAACCCTGCAATCTTATATGTGTGCTGATTGTAGTTGCCCTAAGCAAACAACCCTGCAATCTCATATGTGTGCCCATTGTCGTTGCTACAAGGAAACGCAGATTCCATTATTACGTGTACTGCCTTCTATTATGGTGGTTTCTTATACTCTGGCTTGGCGAGTGCAAATATGTTTTATTGGTGTTAAAGTCAATAAAAGTCCATACTTGTAGCTTGAGGGTCTTGGTTCAGATACCACAGGGGTATTCGTGTATCAGTGAACGAGTGGCCAGGGACCCGTTATAATGGGGAAGTTTCATACTCTTGTATTACCGGTGCGCGTTGAATATTTAAAAAGATCGCTTAGCTCACTTATAAAAACAAAAACAAAGGTGATCATTGGTTAAGTGGCTCATGAAATAAGGAGGTCCCAGGCGCATGTAACCTCAACTGTGAAGTGCTGTAGTAAAAAATTGACATTGGCAAAGATATCAAAGTTCTAATCCAGGTCGAATGTACCGAGTGTTTTCCCCCTAATGTATCCCCACACTTCCTCCACACAAATGCGGGTATATAAATATATATATTTTAAAAGTCTACCTTCCTCAGCCCTACCCAATTATGTGGATAGCCCGAATAGGTAGTATGACGCGTAGAGTAAATAAGTAAAAAAAAAGTTTGTTATTCAATACTTATAATAGTTTTAAAGTATTTTACAACTATAGTTTAATTTATGTTTATTTATCACAAAGGAATTCCTAGCCGTGAAATTTCAAGACTTTCAAATAGGATCCACCACTCAAATCTTTCAAGTGTCAACAGAAGACCCATTCAACTCTATGGGACCTATTTATGACCTTGCCGACTGAACGAAAATAAAAACAGTTAACCGATTGGCCCAAGTATATTTTTTTACACCGCAAGGCAACCTCAAGAAACAATGAACACAAGAGCCAAGCAAATTAGTTTTTCACCAGAGACTTAACGGTAGGTTCTATTTATGACGCAAGAATTTTAAAAGCGGTGGATTACGAATGACGACAAATCACACCGTAACGTACAAAATATTGAACGGTATTTTCACTGACCACTATTATAGAGTTCAATTTTCATAGAAAAAACCTTATCTGACTGCTAAAAAGTTTGGTTTATCTAGCACTTCATGTTACTACTCGTCCGCGCAATAACCATATGTATTAATTACGTTAATGTGTTGGGGATGAGGATGACAGATAATATTTATATTTATTACCGTGTCTTACTACCCATTCGGTTTATACGCTTTTAAGTAATAGTTACGATAATGGATTAGGAATTGGGAAGGTTGAATTAGAGGAAGTGAACCCGCATTTTGCGTGGAGGGAGAGTGGAAAACCATTTAGGAAAAACCACCCCCAGTTCACCCGACCGAGATTTGAACCTCGATATCCCCGTACTCAGCTGTCGAGCTCAACACGACTAGCGTGTTAGCCAACTACGCCACCGAGGTGGGTGACAGATAATAATAAGTATACCTGCATTTGCACGGAGGAAAAGTAGAAAACCATTTAGAAAAAAAAACATAGTACACGCCGGGGGATTCGAACTCTTGATTTTCCCGTCATCGGCAGTACAGTCTAGTGTGAAAGTAATGATTTATATTTGATAATTAGTGTTCACATTAAATACAGAAAAATGTTCTCTTAAACAAATGTTTATTTGGAAATTTTTAATGATTAGTAGTCTCTCTTCAGAGAGTATTCAGTCCATTAGTTACTCTCCAACCCACTTAGTTGGCCGCATAGTATAAGGCATCACGCTCGCAAAAGACAATACTGTCAATCAAATAGAGATCAGAATTCAAATCCCGGTAGAATGTATTGAAGGTGGTTTTTCACAAATAATTTTCGACTTTCCTGCCACGAAAATGTGATTACACCTTTTCTTATTTCGACCTTCATCCCCAACACATTAGGCTAGTTAAAACGTATGTGTATAGAACAGTTAGTAAGACACCAAACAAAGCTATGCTATAAAAATAATGTTATTTTCCCACGTGGTAGAATACAAGGAAGGCAGCGTGCAACAAGATGAGGAAACCATTTACCTTTCCCATTTTCTTGATAATCTCCTCCCAGATAGGATCTTCCCAACCAGTCGAGTCGCGGCGGCCCACATCCAAAGAGTTGCGCCTCGCGGAATCAAGAGAGTCGGTGGAGACACGACGCCAAGCGTCGCGGGGTCCAGCGCCTATCAGAGAGTTGAGCGAATCCTTCCTCGAGGATCCCAGCGAGACCTGCGAGCTTTTTCTCGAAAAGGGAATCGAGCTGACGGACTCCCTCCGTAAGGACGCGTGCGACGCGGTATGAAATTCACGCTTCAGTAGGCCCGGGGTCGAGTCCCGCCTCAAGTGGGTGGTGGATTTACTTAGGGGCCCTTTCTTCAGCGACCCCATGGACGTCCCGGTAGAATCCCGCCGGAGCGTCGAGGGGAAGGCGGAAGGATGCGTAAGGACGTCGGGCCTACGAGGCGGGGGCAGCGCCAAAGAATCCCTGCGGCGCGAGGCGACGTGAAGCGCCGGCATGGACTCACGGCGCGGACCGACGCCGTCCCGGCGGCGCTGCTGCTGTTGATGGAGAATGTTGCCGAGAGACCCACGCCTATTGTCGATCCCGTTATGCTGCAGGCTGTGCCTGCCGTGCAAACCACATGTTCGCGTGTCCACCTTGGTCTCGAGGATGAAGTGCTCGCGAGGCTTCTTCAGGTCTTCGAGCCTCGCACCACGGAACAACGCCTCCAGACGTTCCACCGCGGCGGCGCTATCGCCGTTCATCGTCGCGACGTTCCCTCAGAGAAACAACGATGGAGAGTGGTCACACGCACCTCATGTTCACAGCGACACTAAGCACTCGAGTAGCTAGTTAACGTCTGAAGAAGTCAAGCAGAGTGTAAAAAGAACACTTCTCACACCGCCGTCGAGAGTGGCTGCTCGATGAATGAGTAATACAAGTCGAGTGGAATTTGAAACACGTCAGCCTTGCGCGGCGCGGTGATATAGAATGGCAGCGCAAGGCTAGACCACTCCGCCCGCCACCAACAACTTGGCCAGCTGTGCTACGCTCTGAGTGCTGCATGTATGTGTGTGTGAGCCTTATTAGGACACCGCCTCAGATTCGCACACGTGTGACATAACATCAAGGCCATCATTACACAGGTAAGGGTGTTAGCCGACGACTTTTCGATTGTGACAACAATACATAGAGGCGGATCACTAATAGAAGAACCTTTTGGAAGATGTAAACAAAGAGACCAGTCAAAACTTACAAAAGGTTACATTATTTATCAAATGTCAGAAGTGCCACCTCTTGTTAAAAGTGACAACTGTATTACATATGATTTGATTTATAGATGTTAGCTTTTTGAGTTGTCAGTTAAGGTACTTTTTATGGACTTCAAAATATAAGAGTGAAATAATTATTTCGTGAGGGCTCCAGAATAGACAAAATAATAATAATATTTAGCACCGCGTCTTACTACCCATTCGAGTTATACGCTTTAAGTACTAATTACTCTAATGGATTAGGAATTGGGAAGGTTTAATTAGAAGAAGTGAACCCGCATTTGCATGGAGGGGGAGTGGAAAACAATTTAGGAAAAATCACCCCCAGTTCACCAGACCGAGATTCGAACCTCGATCTCCCCGTCCTCAGCAGTCGAGCTCAACACGACAAGCGCGTTAGCCAACTACGCCACCGAGGCAGGTAGTAGAAAAAAAAAAGCAATTTTATTCTATCAGTAGATTAAGTAAGTAAATACAATAAATCTGTAATAATTCAAATCCAAACTGCGAGATAAAAAAAAATCGTTTCCATTGCAAAATGTGAAAGAAATGTTTGATAGTGACCAACCTTCGATTGGAAATTAAATAGGTTCACTGCAATACTACATGATCGTATTTAAAAATTATATAATTTTAATCACAAATACAATTAATAGTTTAGAAAGAAACAATGGTACATTACAGAGTTCCTCCGTAAAGTTACCGCTAGCTAAAGGGATTATGGAAGGACGCAATGTTATACAATAATAAGCACGGCCCGGATTTTGATGACCTAAAAATGTTCAAAAGTTACCTATAAAATTACCTTAAAATACTAAAAGATTAATTCAATTGTTTTTAATACCTAAAAGTACGGACTAACACCGTAATAAAAACACATGACTAAATCAAACAATCACGTTACCAAATAATGAAAAACCAAAACCAATGATAAGCCTTTAAAAACCAAACAATTGCATTCTCCTAAATATAACATTGATTTACAAATGCGTGTTCAGACGTAATAGCT
>CABFOW010000878.1:23200-50693 GCA_902141385.1 Timema californicum | reverse complement strand
CCCCCCTCACACACCCAACGCAACCCTCTCCAGTCTAGTAGCAGTCTCACTAGGAATGTGTATTTTACCACCACACAAAGAGAGTACAAAGCTCATTGCCTACATTACCTTCTCATTCCAACAACTGTGTTTTGTAAATATGTGTGTTTGAGTATTTATGTATGTATAAAATATCTATAGTAGGCCTATTTCATAATATTCTTATTCAACACGAATTCCTCAAAAATGCCTAAAAAAATAACACAAAACAATAAAATATGACCTGAAATTCCAAAATTACAAAAAAATGACCTATAAATAAATATACATTCCTACAACCAGAGGACCACTAAAAGAATTTATAATTCATTCAAGACCTTAGTTTACTTGGATAACAGCTCAAAATGTTACTAGAAGTAGTCCCTAATATATCATTACGCCAACAGCTGACATCACTTTTGATAATTGTAATAAAAACAGATGGTAATATATGAAAGTGATTGTTAGCCACAGTAATTTAGGCCAATATTATTTATATATTTATTTGAGGTAGGACACAAAGATTATTTATAGTTTTATTCCACTTAAAAAATTAATATTCACAAAAATGTCTAAAGAACATAGCTTCAAAATGGCGATCGACGAATTTAAAACATGTGGTTGAACGTGAAGTTCTTTACAATGGTGCACTCACGCAATGGGTAGAAACATTTTATTTAGTTAAATATTTTTAAATACGATAAAATAATATATTATATTTATTAAAAAAATGACAAGTATTTTCTCTTTTACAAGTAAATACAATGCCTGTATTAAAAAGTATTAATGTATACTCCATTCACGGTAGGAATTACTCTCTGAAAGGTCCATTTTCCTACCAATATCCTACTATATAATAGATTTCTGGTAGGGAAAAAGGCCTTTAAGAAAATAATTCCTACGGTGAACGGACATTATGCTCTATATTGCACATAATCAATAACGTTCCAAAACTAAGAGTAAGTACTTTTAATTATGTTTAAAATGTTGTTTCGAGTTGGATAAAAATAAATTATTAAAAGTAATAAAATAGTAGGCCTATGAGTAAACTTAAGTTTACGTTATTTTAAATATAAAATATAACAGTTAATTAAAAACCTTACATTTATAACAAAACAGTGATATTTTACAAACGGTGGCAGCCCCAAACCTAAACATATGGTTTTAGAACTGTCATCCAGGTAAAAATCTATCGAGAACAGACTTTATGTGCACACGAGCATTGTGTGTGATGTCATCAAAATCTGGGCCCTGATAATAAGTATAGGTTGTATGAAATGTGAATTTTAGGAGAGGAATTATCATAATTACGGAAATTATCCGTATCTCAATAATAATAAAATAAATGAAAAATTACACCTTGATATTTGAATCGAGTTCGGGACCCTTGGCTTCTGCACACCAATACTCTACCACTGAGCTATCCAGGATTCGTCAAGTGCTCAGGGTCATTCTTCACCAATAGCTTAAGGCTGAGTCTGTGATGGACGTGTGAATATAAATTATTGAAAAATAACTTAAAAAATCAGTTTAAATGAAAAAATGTCGTCAGAATACGGAAACTAAGACGGGGACATTTGGAAAAAATGATGACCTAGCCCCATAGGCAACAAGGCTTTTACAAATTTAAAGCTCACGGATATTAATCTTGGGCATCACCAGAGATAGAACCAAGGTTCATCTATCCCCACCACCGAGCTTACTAGTTTAGAGGACGTGTAGGCAACACGCTGGGCGGAACAGATCGACAACAGCTGAAGCCGCAGAGCGACTCGTGGGACGATAATAATGGGCTAGATTTGCATGTATAATGTGTAAACATACTCCTACTCCCTCCGTGGGGTGGACGGTGATTAGATATCCTTCTCTGAGGTACACAGATGTATAATTTGCGATCGACGCAGAAAATTAATAAGCTAAACGTTGTGGCGTTGGGTAATATTAATATGTAGCAGAGTATTCCTCGGAGTATATCGAGTGTTTATTAGGAGTGGGCAATGATCCCTCTATACATGTCAAGCACATTCGAAGCGAGGCTTAAAACATGCAAAGTTAAGTTGAAGCCGAAGTCTCGGATAAGGTGGTTTATTTACATCGCCGCGTCTTACTATAAGTTTGGGACGCATATGTACTAGTTACGCTAGTATGCTTGGGATACGTAAGGTTGAATTTAGAAAAAGTTTACCCTCATTTGCATGGGGAAAGTGTATTATTATATTATTAGCACCGCATCTTACTACCCGTTCGGGTTATACGCACATACGCACTTACGCAAATGTGTAATGGTAGGGTGATTGTGAGATGAAATGGAGCACCTACAGTTTAACGTGGGATCCGAACCACGGTGGAGACCTGGCATTCCCCACATTCACAAGATGTTTTGTCAGAGGTGAAGGANTGTTAGTGTGTGAGAGGAAGAATGTTACTATATATGTGTGTGTGTGTGTGTGTGTGTGTGGGAGAGAGAGAGAGAGAGAGAGAGAGAGAGAGTGGAAAACCAATTAGAGAAAATAGCCCTCAATACACTTGACTGAGATTTGAGCCCCAATCTCACCTTCAGTACAGTATTAGTGTGAATGGAATGTTAGAGGCGTTGATTTGCTTGCTAAGCACGGTGATGTGTTCAAGAAGTGACGCCATAACGTGAGTGACGCAGAAGTGCAGTCCCGAGCACACTACTGGCCCACTCACCTTATGATGTCACTACTAAAACTAATCCATTCATTATATTGTGGGTGACCTGGCGGTCTAGGGGTAAGGTGTCAGACTTCTGTGCTGGCGGCCGGGGTTCAATCCTCGGTCCCGGCACAGATTTATCTGATTACCAAACTCTTCCTTCACCTCTGACAAGACATCTTGTGAATGTGAGGAATGCCAGGCCTCCACCGTGGTTCGGATTCCACGTTAAACTGTAGGTCCTTCATTTCATCTCACAATCGCCCTACCATTACACATTAGCGTAAGTGCGTATAAACCGAACGGGTAGTAAGACGCGGTGCTAATAATAACATTATATTGTGGCACTTTTAGAAATAATACCATTTGTTTGCTGGCTAGTATTTTGTTTACTTTAAGATATAATTTACACTTGGTGTAAACAATATTTTGGCGGAAGCGAACTATGCATGGTCATTTGCAAATCTAAATAATTGTATAATATTGCTGGATATATATGATGCAGCAGAGTTAGTTGAAATTATCTTGTTAAGGTAATAGAGGATGCACTTTTTTTTTAGTTTTGGAAATGTCGAGCTCTTCTACTTTTCTGGTCCTTCATTTTTACATTCAAGAATGTTCATTTACGGTTTGGGGTGATCCTTACAAAATAGACCCTCCCACCCCATTTAAATCTTCCACCACACTGTTAAGTGGTTTATTAATTATTATTCTAGTGTGGGAAATTTTAAAGCCTTTCATTTCATCAGCCTCTACTTATAAAGATAAAATATTTCGTACCAATATTGTTATTTAGGGTGTACCCCTCTACATTCCTGGTAAATTTCATTTTCTGTTTTCCCCAATAAGCTTTTTCTAATCCTTCCAGAGCTGAATTTATAGACCTTTATGTTTATATGGAATAACCCCTAAACCCACTTGCTAAATTTCAGTTCTCTACCAGAGAAAAACGTAATTTTTTGTATTAGTTTTGAAAATTTTGACCTCACACTCTCACCCCCTTCCCCAGTATTTATCCCATTTGTTTTACTTTTATTTTGTTATCTGGAGGAGTCTTTCTATCTGCTTGCCAAAATTTAATTTTCCATCACCCCTAAAAGTAATTTTTATATACCCTCCCCCTGCCCTCTTCCCTTATTATTCCGGGGTCTCATTTCAAATTATGAAATTCTTTTGGTTATTTTAAGTGGCCCCTCTAGCTGCCTTACGAATTTAAGTTTATATTAATTTTGGAAATTTGAAGTTCTTTACACCTCTCTACCCATAAGATTTATTTGGTTGTCTGGAGTCGCATACTTTTACCTTTCTGCCAAATTTAAATTTTCTACCATACTTGAAAAGTTTTTTTTATACACCCCACCTTCTATATTTCCTAGAGTCCCATTATGAAACTGTCAAAAGGCTTGTATAGTTTTTTGGAGTGGAAGTTTTCTACTACATTAATAAGTAGTTGTAGTTACGTAAATTTTTGAACCCCGTTTCTCCAAACACTTTTTCAAAATCACTCTGAGAAATTTTAAATTCTAAGAGTCATTTGGTTATATGAAGTTTTTATCTACCTGTTTGGCAAATTATAATGTTCTACCTTATTTCAAAATAATTTTTTAACTATAACTTTTCTTAAATTTACCAGAATTCGATTACAAAATTTAAAATATTCATTTATTTATGTTTATTTGGAGTGGTCCCTAAATCTGTTTTTAAATAATTGAAGTTCTCTACCATACAGGAGAGTAGGTTAATGTATATTTTTGTAAATTTTGAGTCCCATTTTGAAATTTACTATTTTTAGATTTTCCTTATTATATGAGGTAATCCCGCGAAATGTTAGCTTTCCATCATATCTATAGGTGCCTTATCTTTTTCTGAACACATACACTCACATTCTACTATATATATGGGGATGAGTAAGGTAGAATTTTAGAGGAAATGTACTCGCATTTGCGTAGAGAAAAAATTAGAAACCCTTTAAGGAAAACTTTCAGGCACCAATGTTGGATTTGGGACTGTTGTTAAAAAGAAATTATATATAACATATAAACATCGGTTTTTAAAAACTATAATCTCACGGCACATTGACTAAAACAGTTATATTCGTAATATAGCAACTAGAAGTTAGGTAGACACGTGGACTAAACGTCAAAATCCAGTATTATCGTTTAACCGTCACGGGTGGTCGGGGTGTAGATCCCGGGAGAGTATATCTAGTGTTTTTAACCAAATGTTGTTCAACTCTCCCTCGACACTAATCCGAATATATTCCCTCTGAATTCCTCTTCCTCATTCCTAGCCCACTAGCGTAGTCAAATGTAGATAACCCAACCATGTTAGAGTGTGCAAATACATAATAGTATAAAGAGAGCCATGAACAACAGACCCATTTTTACATTAAACAAGTGTACAACAAAACTATACAAATTTTTAACTAAATGAAAGGCCCTATTTTTGTTTACATTAAGATTATATACACATTAAAGCAGAGTAGAGGAACTGTATCCTAATTTCGGATATTATAAAGCTAAGTACTATTTTTGAACAGCGTCTTAATACCCGGCCGTCATTTGTTTTTTTTATAATGAGATAAGACTCTTTAGTTAGCTAAAATGAACGCTACGATCAGCTGTATCCGAGAATGTCAGATAGGGTACATCCACGCAAGAATGTATCGCGCGAAGTGATGTTTAAAAACTATAAACACAATAAGATGTGCGTCAGGCTATTTTAAAAACCCGACCTTCTAAAGGGAAAAATCAAATATATAATAGTTCATTACTATGCCACCATCAATTTAAAATAAATTTGAAACCTTAGCTCTGTACGATTATAAATAAATAAAACCAAACTTCTGCTTAAAAATGTAATTTGTATGTGTAATAAATAATAAATATTTAATAGTTTAGAAAGTATTCAGTCAATCATATTGAAACATTTACACGCCCATCTATAGCAAGTTATAAAGTCAAATTTATAAAAAAAAAAAATCAGACACTTGCAGTTAATATGTTTGGAAAATTTGATAAATCTAATTTCACCAGATAAAAAATTTTTGAAGTAAATAATAAAAGATAAATGGTACGAAACTCCGCACGGACTTTCTCGCTCTATTGTTTGAAACTGGAGATATTTACTCAAAACTCATAATATATAAGAAACGAAATAATATACACTAGCAAGCCCAAGCATAAATTGCACTATACTTATGTAAACTTTTTTTAGTCCCGGTTTTAAATTTTATAATTTTGTTTTTAAGGAATTAATGTCCCCATTTGTATGTTTGTACCGATAAAAAAAATCAATGTTGGGTCCACAAGGGTCAACACTTCGTATTAAAATTTCAACTTCCAGTTTAAATTTTCGACATTTTATTAGGTGTTATAAATCTTCATGCCATCGCATTGTTATTAAATTCTTCATTTATAATTTTGACTAATAAAAAATGTAAATATTGACTTTGAGTCTAAAATGGATATAGATCATTGTTGTACAAACATTTTTCCTGAGAGGTTTAAGGAAAAACAACATAAACTTTTAGAGACTTATATTTAATTATTTTATGGCATTGGAGAATTATTGCGTTAAAACTTAAGTAGTATATCTTTACAATTAAAGCTCACAAAATTGTATTAATATATTTGCCAATATCTCAGAAACTTTTGGATTTATAAAAATAAATTTCATATATATTTTTAATAGTACTACAATTTTGCAATGATAAGTGATTTAGTATCTCAAATAGTTGCGGAGATACGTAAGTATCTGCTTCTGTAAAGTACCCTAAAATTCATTTTCATGGTAAAATGAAAATGTCCAGTTTATTTATAATCTTAATCAACACCTAGATACGAATTTTAATCAAAATTGTTAGTCAATTTTGAGAAAATTGATTTTTTTTTCTTCTCGCCCTTCAGTAAACTACCCTTAATTTTAGGGTTAGATATCCAATTCCAAACACTCCTTGAGGCAACCCTATGAAAACCATAGATACCAAGTTTTAGCCCGATCGGTAAAATAGTTTAGGCTCTAGTTGAGAGATAGATAGACAGACGGAAAGTCAAAAACCACTTTTTTGGATTCGGGGGGTCATAAAACGTCAAGATTAATCAAAATCTTGAGTTCGATCACAATACTTTTTATACCTGTAAGATAGCGAGAAAGTAAAAATTGAGATAAAAATACAATTAAAATAGGTTTTGTTGAGAAATAAGTTTTTTTTAATTCCGATGCACGATTCCCCTTAATATGTTCCCTCTAAAAAGTATATATTTCAAATAATAAGCTAAGTTCACCTACTACTTTGAGAGAGAAAAGAAACTTTAATAAATGTTGCGCTTCAATAATAATTACCGTCAGTACTCATATTATGCCCACCGTCTTCTCGGTGTAGTTCCAAAAGCCGCCGCGTTGGCGCTAATATTCCCATCCGAATACCTCTCATATCCCGAGGCCCCCCATTTCTGACAAGCTGAGACATTCTGGAATGTCAGGCAAAACAACACGAAGCTTTGTTCATTGGAAGTAGCCGCCGTACGCTCTATAGTACAGTTAACAAACGTTGAGAGTGAATCAATACAGATTGCTAGCAGATTTGCCATGCACGTAGTAAGCTTGGAGCAGTTGTGAAAGCACCTGTTGATCCTAATTTGTGTATTTGTTTACTTCTGACTCGCTTTTCTATAACCAGAGTCTGTCCAATCACCGATAAGCTGGGTTGTGTTAGGTTAGGCTAGGTCTAGAATCGTCTGATGTTTGGGTTAGATTAGTTACAGTAGCCCCATCACTTCTTTGGTGCTGACTGACAGCTTTGAAATGTTACCAGACAAAATTATGTATCTCTACACCGAACCATATGATCTGCAAAAACATGTGTTTAGCGGCTGTCACTTTTGACAGTCAACATTTAGGTATATACCTGAATGTTGACTGTCAGAAGTCAGCTATGAGCTGTCATTCAGCACCAAAGAAGCCACGAGGTTACTGTACAATAGGTTATATCTGTAAACATTCGAAGGAATTAGCTTGATGGTTAGGATAAGTCTGAATAAATGAAAGGAAGAATTTAGTTTATACTTAGTCCATAAGTCCTATCTCAGTTGGTCCGTAAAACCTACTATATACTTACTAATATAGTGCCAAATGCACCGTATACATGGGTCCAAACGGGTCGCTTTTCGAGGGAAGTATTCCAAACGGCCTATGGCCGTTAGCCATTTATGGTAGAGCATGTAATGTTACATATTTTTAAGGAATATTTCAAACTTATAGAATTATTGTCTCCCAATATAAAAAATACTTTGGCCAACACGTTCTCTTTTTGCAAATGCTAAGACAAGAAGAATTGCCGGTCAAAGAACCCATACGTCATGCTGATAATTGTTTATTCACCTGGCGTGAAAAAAACTAACTCAATACCTGCTTAAGGTGGGGTGTTAGTTAGCGCAAATTTGGTGCATTAATTTTGCAGTTTTTATACCATAAATATTTTTTGGCCAAAATAAAAATATTTCTTTTATAAACATATAGATCAGACACCTACCTAACGCTCACGAATAACACACGCGTATCGAGAACGATAAAGGCGTACATTTGAGCGGTCGGGATTCGAGCCCGAGATGTCCGATGACAGACGCCATGTGCGATTACAAGGTAGGAATATGGCAACCAATAACAAAATGAAAATGTCTTGAAACAAACTTTAGCTATCTGTGTCAAACATCCTTAGTATGAAGCAAAGTGGCGAACAAAATTTTATATCGACATTTACAGCCCAATTTTCATAGGAAGAGCCTTAACTCACGACTAGAAAAGTTACTAGAGCTACTTTAATTTTTATTTTTAATCGAGGTATTTAACGTATACTTTCTGAATCGATCAATTATGTCAGCACACGAATTATGTACTAACCTAAATAGAGAGCCAACACAACATCAAGTCCCCAGCCATTAACTCGTCACCGTGAAAGGGTAAACTCACATTTAACCAATTATTCGTTTTTCAATCATGCCAGGAATCGAACCCAGTCCAGTAGTCAGACATGCTTCCGACTGAGCTAAGGTTTCGGGTTCCATTAACGTGTCCATACGTTAAATTATGTAATCTGCAGTTGTCACTTTTGCTAGTTATCAATGTTGGCCACAAAATAAAAGTGTATTTTCTTTAGAGTCTCTTACTATGAAAATTGGACTGTTATTAATTCACTAAGAGTTCAGCAGTAAAATAAGTATCAAAACCTATAGAAATTCTTATCTCAATTCAAAATTTTTAAACTATTAGAGTTAAGGACTTCTAAACAATAAACAATTTGCATGTTTCTAATGGTGCTAATTTTGAAAATAGTGTAAGACGTTCAACTTAACAAAGCAAATACTAAACAAATTACAAAATTAAATGTATTAAATAAGTATATCCAAACTAAGCCGCTTACCTTAACAGCGTCATAGTGTCCGTCTTGAAGGCCAGATAAATCACTCGCGTTCTCAGCACTGAATGACCCCGGTTGACCTCTGAAATCACACATCCGTTTATATTAGAGACAGGCGGCAGGCATTCCATAAGCGGTGCCCGAGGATCGTTGTGAACGTACCCCGGTATGTCTCCAATAGGAGTCGATATCGAGACGGGAATATTCCAAGGATCTAGGACCACTTTGCGGAAGCTTGTGTAGTCCTACGGGGGGAGCTGAATTGTATCCACTCTGAATGGCAGCCATTCAGACATTTCTTAAACAAGCACCACAAATAAAAAGTCTGATTTGTATCCATTATCATAATACCCACAAAATCCTGAATTGTATCCATTTCTGAATGGTAGCCATTCAGACAGTTTTCAAATAAACGACTTTAACAAAAATCCTGATTTGTATCCACTAGAAATATTTGCATTATATCCACAAAATCCTGAATTGTATCCATTTTGAATGGCAGCCATTCAGACATTTTCTTAAACACGCATTACAAATAAAAAGTCTGATTTGTATCCATTTTCATAATGTCCACAAAATCCTGAATTGTATCCATTTCTGAATGGTAGCCATTCAGACATTTTCTTAAACGAGCACCACGAATAAAAAGTCTGAATTGTATCCACTAGAAATATTTGCATTATACCCACAGAATCCTGAATTGTATCCACTCAATTGCGGTACCACTTGTCTGATAGGTGGCAGCAGGAGATACTCGCCTTAACTCATTTCATGTTTACTAGAGAGCAGCACTTATCCTTAACTCATTCCGAGGTAACTAGAGAGCAGCCCTATCTCTATATTAATATAAAAAATATAATATTTTTAATTAATATTGTCTTATTACTTTTATATATATATATATATATATATATATAAAAGAGAAATACTTATTGGTGTTTCTTTTAAAAGAATAATAAAAGGCTACTTTACAAATCATTGGAGTTTCTTTATTCAAATTGACTGGCTTCCTTAAACAAACAACATTTCAAACTGCTAATTTATGCTCTAAGAAATGAAGACGTAGGGTTATATTATTTTAACAATCTGTGTTTAAAGGTTGGAAATTGGACATTTAATTTAATGTTGGGTGCCAACAAATATTGTGTTCCTGGCTGTGAAGATAATACTTCTCGTTATCGGTTTCTCGTATATGCACTGAAAGTAATTTTATTGTTTCTTGTCGAATGGATGAGTACAAGAGGCTGAAGATTCTTTGGCTACTTTACGTTTACATATCAGGTAAGACTTCCAAGTAAATTTCTAAGTTTTAAGATTTACATTACCGGTACCGACATTAAATCGGGGGAGGGGGGCTATACACATTAATCCTATAAGAAAAATATGTAAGCCATTAACATACTATTTTTGGTTAAGTTTATGAATAATTAATCAAAATATTTATTTTGCAATTGATAACTTTTCTCTAAATGTATTAATATATCTAAAATTGTATTGTAATTTAATTTTCATAGACTTGTTAGTTGGTTGATTAGTTTATTTATAAACAATTAAAAAGGTTATATTTATCAAATAACTTTATCAGATTCACTTCACTGGGACTCTTTGTTATTGATACTACTTTTTGTCAAATATACAGATAAGTTATATATACATGGCAACCTTGCATATAGAAATAACGTTTTAAATGTTAAAATCCACCAAAACATTTATTTGAACTGAATTTTAATAGACTTGAAGGTTACTTGGCCTACTTTTTTCTACTGCAAACATTTAAAGAGATTATTTTTATATTATTATGATTAATTAATTAAATAGTCTAAGAATATGGATGGCTTAAATTTTTTATTTCTTACAGTACATTAACTATAAAAGTCTTTGTTACAGAAAAAAATCTTTAAAAAAATAATTGTATGAGCGTTATTGAGCCTGCGTATATTCTGATACCTAACTTACATTACATTGTACCACACACATTAGTAGGGCCTAGGCCTTATATAGTTTGGGTTTTTCCTAGGATTTTCTGAATAACCTTCAGAGGAGAACTCCTTCCTTGGGCTTAAACACAGTGACATTTTATACTATAGATTAATATAGTCCTAACTTATGAGTGTTGAAATATGTAAGCATACACCTCTCCAAACTTTTACTTTTTTTTAGTTCAAATTGGTCACCCTCAACTTAAATTATTAATGGAAATGAAACCTAAGAACCATACCTTTTGGGTGATTTTTTCTATCTAAAAAAACCTGAAAATCATAACATTCATACTAATATAAACTTAACACAAAAATATGGGAAATCCATTGATACTAAATTCAAGATTATTAAAAACTTTGCTATACATACGGTAATGCTCAATTCTAAACCAAACTCACCCAAGTGATGCAGTGAACAGATATAGTTGGAAAATCTGTAAAATTGCATAATTGTAGCTTAACATATATTTTAGAATCGAATAGCCAAAGCTATCATTTATGCATTTTAGTGAGGATCGCACCATCTAGATATCATATTCTAAAAATTGAAAAAAATGACACCTGGACACGGGAATCGAACCCGGTAAGTACGCCAATGCTCTTACGACTGAGCTATCCAGATTCGTCCCGTTCTCGTGGTCATTATTCACTCTTCACTCATAGTTTAAGGCAGAGTCTATGATGGACGTGCGGAAATCACAGATTTGTAGGTGGCTGCGTTATCTGATAGCTCATGATCTTAATTAATCACATATTTGTAGTCGATGATTTCCGCACGTCCATCATAGACTCTGCCTTAAACTATGAGTGAAGAGTGAATAATGACCACGAGAACGGGATGAATCTGGATAGCTCAGTCGTAAGAGCATTGGCGTACTTACCGGGTTCGATTCCCGTGTCCAGGTGTCATTTTTTTCAATTTTTAGAATATGATATCTAGATGGTGCGATCCTCACTAAAATGCATAAATGATAGCTTTGGCTATTCGATTCTAAAATATATGTTAAGCTACAATTATGCAATTTTACAGATTTTCCAACTATATCTGTTCACTGCATCACTTGGGTGAGTTTGGTTTAGAATTGAGCATTACCGTATGTATAGCAAAGTTTTTAATAATCTTGAATTTAGTATCAATGGATTTCCCATATTTTTGTGTTAAGTTTATATTAGTATGAATGTTATGATTTTCAGGTTTTTTTAGATAGAAAAAATCACCCAAAAGGTATGGTTCTTAGGTTTCATTTCCATTAATAATTTAAGTTGAGGGTGACCAATTTGAACTAAAAAAAAGTAAAAGTTTGGAGAGGTGTATGCTTACATATTTCAACACTCATAAGTTAGGACTATATTAATCTATAGTATAAAATGTCACTGTGTTTAAGCCCAAGGAAGGAGTTCTCCTCTGAAGGTTATTCAGAAAATCCTAGGAAAAACCCAAACTATATAAGGCCTAGGCCCTACTAATGTGTGTGGTACAATGTAATGTAAGTTAGGTATCAGAATATACGCAGGCTCAATAACGCTCATACAATTTTTTTTTTAAAGATTTTTTTCTGTAACAAAGACTTTTATAGTTAATGTACTGTAAGAAATAAAAAATTTAAGCCATCCATATTCTTAGACTATTTAATTAATTAATCATAATAATATAAAAATAATCTCTTTAAATGTTTGCAGTAGAAAAAAGTAGGCCAAGTAACCTTCAAGTCTATTAAAATTCAGTTCAAATAAATGTTTTGGTGGATTTTAACATTTAAAACGTTATTTCTATATGCAAGGTTGCCATGTATATATAACTTATCTGTATATTTGACAAAAAGTAGTATCAATAACAAAGAGTCCCAGTGAAGTGAATCTGATAAAGTTATTTGATAAATATAACCTTTTTAATTGTTTATAAATAAACTAATCAACCAACTAACAAGTCTATGAAAATTAAATTACAATACAATTTTAGATATATTAATACATTTAGAGAAAAGTTATCAATTGCAAAATAAATATTTTGATTAATTATTCATAAACTTAACCAAAAATAGTATGTTAATGGCTTACATATTTTTCTTATAGGATTAATGTGTATAGCCCCCCTCCCCCGATTTAATGTCGGTACCGGTAATGTAAATCTTAAAACTTAGAAATTTACTTGGAAGTCTTACCTGATATGTAAACGTAAAGTAGCCAAAGAATCTTCAGCCTCTTGTACTCATCCATTCGACAAGAAACAATAAAATTACTTTCAGTGCATATACGAGAAACCGATAACGAGAAGTATTATCTTCACAGCCAGGAACACAATATTTGTTGGCACCCAACATTAAATTAAATGTCCAATTTCCAACCTTTAAACACAGATTGTTAAAATAATATAACCCTACGTCTTCATTTCTTAGAGCATAAATTAGCAGTTTGAAATGTTGTTGTTTGTTTAAGGAAGCCAGTCAATTTGAATAAAGAAACTCCAATGATTTGTAAAGTAGCCTTTTATTATTCTTTTAAAAGAAACACCAATAAGTATTTCTCTTTTATATATATATATATATTTAAAAGTAATAAGACAATATTAATTAAAAATATTATATTTTTTATATTAATATAGAGATAGGGCTGCTCTCTAGTTACCTCGGAATGAGTTAAGGATAAGTGCTGCTCTCTAGTAAACATGAAATGAGTTAAGGCGAGTATCTCCTGCTGCCACCTATCAGACAAGTGGTACCGCAATTGAGTGGATACAATTCAGGATTCTGTGGGTATAATGCAAATATTTCTAGTGGATACAATTCAGACTTTTTATTCGTGGTGCTCGTTTAAGAAAATGTCTGAATGGCTACCATTCAGAAATGGATACAATTCAGGATTTTGTGGACATTATGAAAATGGATACAAATCAGACTTTTTATTTGTAATGCGTGTTTAAGAAAATGTCTGAATGGCTGCCATTCAAAATGGATACAATTCAGGATTTTGTGGATATAATGCAAATATTTCTAGTGGATACAAATCAGGATTTTTGTTAAAGTCGTTTATTTGAAAACTGTCTGAATGGCTACCATTCAGAAATGGATACAATTCAGGATTTTGTGGGTATTATGATAATGGATACAAATCAGACTTTTTATTTGTGGTGCTTGTTTAAGAAATGTCTGAATGGCTGCCATTCAGAGTGGATACAATTCAGTCGTCTCGTCCTACGACAAGCAACCGGCTCACAACCTCAGGTAGAAAGTAGTGTGACAGAAGTACCAGTCTTTAGAAACCTAGTAGGTACCTATCATTCATTTATACTCATAGCCCTTATTTGACCTTTCGCGCAATGCGGCATCCCGCCACTTTAATTTATGGTTAATTCAACATGTGAGCTGTAGTGTCAGTACATGATTTAAACTGTTCTTGTGCTTTCATGCTGGGAGCATTAGAGCATACTAAAACGCGCCTGCGTCTTTATAATAGACTTCCATCCTTCCTATGTTAAGAAACCGAGTGAGTAAATTGAGAGCTTGGCAAACAATAAAATAACCCAGATTTACACCACTGCATAACACCTGCTTAACATAACACTGCAGAATAGCAGTGCATATATGCACACAATACGTCCATTAACGTATACTACTTCTAAAACATCTGTGTATTGCATGTCCTCTAACCAGTCCGCAGTTTAATACTCCTGTTACATCCACTGGCAATACCTCCTGTAAGGTAGACTACTTTCATAACACTTGTGTAGTTCATGTGTTCTAAGCGCATTGTGCAGGTTAACAATCATTGGTACACCAATACCTCCTGTAAGGTAGACTACTATTATAACTCTTGTGTAATGCGCGAGGTCTAACCACAGTCTTTAGGTTAACAGTCCATGATACGCCGACAGTATAGCCTGTAAAGTAGACTAATTTTACAACACTTGTGTATTGCGTGAGGTCTAGCCAGAGTCTGTAGGTTAACAGTCCATGATACGAAAGTACCGCCTGTAAGGTAGACTAATTTTATAACACTTGTGTATTGCGTGAGGTCTAGCCACAGTCTGTAGGTTAACAGTCCATGATACGACAGTACCGCCTGTAAGGTAGACTACTTTTATAACACTTGTGTAATGCGCGAGGTCTAACCACAGTCTTTAGGTTAACAGTCCATGATACGCTGACAGTACCGCCTGTAAGGTAGACTAATTTTATAACACTTGTGTATTGCGTGAGGTCTAGCCACAGTCTGTAGGTTAACAGTCTATGATACACCGACAATACCTCCTGTGAAGTAGACTACTTTTATAACACTTGTGTATTGCGTGTGTTCTTATCAGAGTGTGTAGTTTAAACGTATATGATACAATGACATTAAAATATTAGCTACAGTCCAATTTTCACAGCTATAAAAGCTACTACATCCACTTTCATGTATCCATACGTCATGTCGTACGAACTGCAGCTGCCAAGTTAGATAAATGTTATCAATACCTATAAAACAACACTAATAATAAAGTGAAATGTTATCAACGTTTGTATTTTATAATATACCCTTTCTATGAAAATTGGACTGTATGCATATTGCCTTTAGTTGTGTACGCTCTGTTTACCCTAAACGGTGGAAGCCTTATTTTGACTGACTATACTCGTACAATATAGCCCCTATCTTATAAACAAAATGTATTTAACAATAGTTCTCAAAGTGGGCGCTATAGCCTCCTTGGGTACGGTGGGAGTACCTAGGAGGTCTCTTGGAGAAGTGGGCTTACTTGGAAGGACTGGAGGTGAGGGTCTTAAACAAAGGATAATTTAAACTGGAATCATTTAACTAAGCCTAACCATTGCATTAAAAATTAACCAAACATAAGGTAGTTACTAAATGTGCTATTTAAGACGCTTTCTTATTTACTTTTATGCTTTGAAAAGCTTGTTTCAATGGATATAATTTATCAATTTTGTTGAATAAATGATTAAATGTTATTTTGAATTTTATAGCCTAGTGTTATAATTTACCACCTCTGGGGTCTAGTTGTCAAAGTTCCTGGCTAACAATCCAAAAGTCCCAGGTTCAATCCCCAGGGCGCTTCTAGATATTCTGTGAAGTAATGGGTCTGAGACAGGGTCAACTCAACTTCGTGAGGACAAATGAGGAACTGCTTGAATAGAGAAGTAGCAACTTAGCTATATAAAACTGAGAATATTGGCTGTAGTGTTCATTGTGCTGACTACATAACACACTATATCCCCAGAAGTTGACACTATCTTCGTCAACAGACGGCGGTCACTCGGTCGGTGTGTTTCGATTACGGGCTGATACTATCGAGTTAAAATTTACTTAGTGTGTCGTTTAACCATTATTGTGAATAAACGGCTTTTTTTTTATATATGGTAGGAGGCATTAGAAATTAATTTACGAAACCAAGGGGGCGGTGGTTTGGAAACCACTGAGCTACAGAGTGGAAGCTAGTTTCAGGGTAAACCGAGGTTACACATTATTCTTCACGGGACTCTCATTGGACGTTCCACTCACTTGCTCGGGTCCCCTGTGCCGTTCATGCTTGGGGCGGCAGCCTGTGCGCCTGGCGGCAGGTTGGTACGCACCACTACTGTTCCGCCTCCTGCGGCCTGGGGAGGCAACTTGCCCGCACCACCTCTCGCGCTAGAAAACACAAAACAAAACAATGGTTGTCAACAACTAGACAATACACCGGTCGACGTTTCAAAACTACGATCAAAACAAATGTGAGAATGGAAAGCATTTGTTTACATCAAACACAAAAGAATTCGCTTATTATTTACTCGTTATTTTATTTATACAGAGTGACATTTTATACAAGAAGACAACCCGTACCGGTGGGCACGCGGACTAAATGTCAATCTCGTCTAGTCTGGTTTTCTGGCGCCCAGGAGATCGGGGTTCGGATCTCGCCCGGGTATTTTATTATTATGGTTTTAAGGCCCATCGACACATTTAGGTCATTAGGGCCTTGAAATATATTAAAACCTAGTATAATCCCCATAGGGGAGACACATAATAATTTACCTGCTGAATTAACAGGCAAATACACAAAGTAATGATTGATATAAATATAAATAATAAAGAGATAAAATACCCATTTGAGACACTCCACAGGAGTGCTCAAATGGGCTCTTAGTACAAATGAGTGATACACTTGCTAAAAAAAACCACAGGTGTATCACTCCGATAAGAAGACAAAACAAACATATTAAAACAATATACAAGATAAAAAGACAAAACAAACATTTTAAAATATACTAAAATGTTAAAAATGTCTCAATGAGAAATATCCAGATGAGTCACTTTATAAAAGTGACNTGAAGTATGCCCGACGCGGAGCCTCGTCACGATGACCTCCTTTCTTCTAGACTTTCGTATAGAAGAGGGCCACCGCGACACACTGTCCCTTATGGACCGCAGCTTGTTCTGAGCAGGGGTCGAAACCCACTGCTCGTGCCAGGTGCCTAAGACCCCACGCCGAACATAGCCCTTTAGATCTAAAAACATGACACCCAAACTCACCTCAGGAGGCAGGCGTGCTGCCTCCTTGGCCGCCTGGTCCACCAGTTCATTTCCTGAAAGACCGGCCCCGGGTATATTGAGGTTGGGTTTTTAAATTGATGGGTCTCCTCCCCCTACATTCGGGTACATTTCCTCTTAATTCTACCTTCCTTATACTTAGTCCATTAGTGCGAGTATACGGATAGTCAAGTGATAAATAAGACGCGGTGAACATAATTATTTGGAACCCCTGTTTTGAAAAATCAATATGCAAAAATAAAGTAAAAATACATAAGCCTAGCACCAAAATTTGTTCAAAGATTTAAAATAGTATAATTTTAAATAAAAATATGTCAGAGATACAATTTAAAATAAATACGCCATAAATATTGTCTGAAGAAAATAACAATTAAACCATAATCTAAAAATTTGTGAAACGGACATTGTTTCAAAGATGGTGGTCATAGCTAGTTGGATATCTAAACAGGAAAACAAAGTAATTTAAATCGTATGAACCGTATTCCATTAACTGTTCGGACTGTTCGTACATTTACACTAATAGGATAGGTGTGGGAAAGGAAAAGTGTAGATAAAATGTACCAGCATTTTCTTGGAGATAGAGTGGGGAAAACATTTAAGAAAGCCTTCCTCAGCACACCCGAATGTGATCCGATCACCGCTCTCCCCGTCTTGGGCCCTTCAGTCTATTGCGAGAGCAACGTATTATATGACGCGACCACCAAATTGTGTGCAAGAAGCAAAAGTTGAGTAATCGTGAAAAATAAGACTATCCTCCCAGCATCCCTAGACGTTACCTTGCCAGTATCCCTAGACGTTACCTTGTCAGTATCACTAGAAGTTACCTTGTCAGTATCCCTAAAGGTTACCTTGTCTGTATCCCTAGATGTTACCTTATCCCTAGAGGTTACCTTGTCTGTATCCCTAGAGGTTACCTTATCCCTAGAGGTTACCTTGTCTGTATCCCTAGAGGTTACCTTGCCAGTATCCCTAGAAATTACCTTGCCAGTATCCCTAGAGGTTAACCCTTTTGTTCTAGAATAGGTCAACCCGGTATTAGCGACACAAGAGAACAAGTGAAGATGAGGAAATTTTTAGGAGAAACCCTTTTAACTAAACTTTTCACTCAATCACTGATGAGAGTGGTTTCTATCCCGGTCACGAAATGGGCGGCTTTGAAGGAGTTTCAAAACTTATTTCTTAGATCAGAAGGTCGGCTAAAATAAGGAGGCTCTGGTGAGCTTTCCAGAATATGTTGGTATAAACGACATGACCGCCGGAAAATGGTCGAAAACTAAGAAAAGCAAATTAAACCAATTGTATCTACTGGAGCAGTATTTTATTTATTTTGGACAAAGGTCTTTCTATACAAACTATGAATGCGAGTCTTAATTCCGCCCTTGAGGAGACCGCCTTAGTAGCGGAAATGGCATCAAAGAGGTGTTGCGCTTAGGTTAAATATTGACAAAACACTTAACCGTATACGAGTGTGGTGTTTACTGGAATGAACACAAAATCATGCTTTATGACTTTGTACATATGTGACCGGTCACAGGAAAAGAAACCTTATTTTCACCTAGGTAAATATTGAGCTATTGGTATCCCTGGAAACTACAAGAAATTCTGATTAAACTAGTACAAAAATGTTATAATACTCCAGAAATTGGAGAAGTTATTGTCATTTGAAAACGAAAGTTTAAATAAAAGTGTGCGGAGAAAATAAGGATTAAAGTTTTACATTTACAAAAGCAAGTACCAAAACTATACTTACCAAGAGGTAGGTGTATTTTGGTACATCCAAATGGAAACTTTATGGTGAATTTAAATCTTTAATTAGATTACTTTTCTGACATAACTTTTTTTTTGCTGAAAAGGAATAACTAAATGAATGTAAAGATAAATAAATGCTTTAAAACAAGATCGTAGTCATTATATTTGTGTTTATCATACATCATTGTTTATTAAAAAAAAATACCATTGTTAAGAAAACAAGATAGTTTAAACTAATGGTATTTGTTTTCTTACATAAGTTTATAGTATTTCCTTTATTAAATAAAATTATGTTATGTTTTCATCAATAAACAGACCAGTGAGGATAAACTCTACAATACAAACAATTACAAATGTCTAAACTGCCAGCTAATACCTAACAACAGTTCATAGATTTTTTTTAAATGTAGAAGAAACCGGTCCACTAAAACTCAACTGCGTAATTGACCGATTTGCAAACAAAAATTTAAAGGGACCTTAACTTCACCCATTTGATTTACATTGGTGAATATCAGGTCCCTTTTGTTGCCACTGCAAGGGTTTAGGAAAATAGCTTTTTTTTTTCTACTTATGATTTGAAAAAATTAATAAAACCGACGTTCAGATGTTAAGAAAGCGTGCATTGATGGTTTTAACTGAAAATATAAAAATGTTAATTTTTGACCCAATTCACAAAAATCACTACTTCTGAAAATTTTGCTTTGTGAAGATAAGGTCCCTTTTCCTGTGACAGGTCACATAATATATAGACTTGTAAACTTAATTAAGTAGCTGTGAAATATTTTACTCTTAAAAGTTCAAAGATTCACATATTTCGGTTGATCATTAAGACTTAAATTCCTGAAAAACAAAAGGTAAACGTTTACAAGAGAGTAGAATGGATCTTTGTGAATAGAATAATATTTAATAGAGGGGTCACAAAACAAATAAGTGTTGGCATTTGTATTTTCCTCCTCTACAGTTTGTTCTCCTACTGACGGACAGATCCACCCAGTAATGTATAATTCATTCACGAGCTAAGTTTATCTAGATGACAGCTCGAAATGTTACTAGAAGTAACCCCTAATATATCACTACGTCAACAGCTGACATTTATCACTTTGAATGACTGTAATTAAAACAGATGGTAATATATTAAAGTGATAGTTATCCACAGTAATTTAGGCCAATATTATTTATATATTTATTTGAGGTCGGGAACAAAGTTTATTTATCGTTTTATTCCCCTTAAAAAAATATTAACACCACTTTAACAAAAACTTCTAACGAACATAGCCTCAAAATGGCAACTGACGAATCTAAACCATGTGGTTGAACATAAAGGTAAACAAGTTTTTTACAATGATGCAGACACGCAGTTGATGAAAATATTTTATTCAGTTAAATATTTTAAAATAAGATAAAATAATCATAAAATCATTTATTTTATGTAAACAAAATGACAAGAATTTTCCCTTTTGCAAGTAAATACGATGCATGTGTTAAAAGGTGTGCATTATATCATACAAAATCAATAACGTTCCAAAACGAAGAATAAGTACTTTTAATTATGTTTAAAATATTGTTTAGAGTTGTATAGAAAGAAATTATTTAAAAAAATGAAATAATATGAGAAAACTTAAGTTTACGTTATTTTAAATGTAATATATAACAGGTAATTAAAGATCTTTACATTTATAACAAAATAGTGATCTTATACAAGTGTTGACAATACAAAACCTAAACATATGATTTTCAAACTGTCATCCAGGTAAAAACCTATCGTGAACGGACTTTAATAAACCCACTTGGTTTCTGATCGCTTAGGAATTCTCTGCTCGACTATTCTAGCGCCTCAACGAGCCGTGGGAATCAGGAATCAGGAAGTATAGCCCGTGCCTGTACGCGGCCGGCCGATGCAAGCCGTGGCTAATCGATACACAAAGAGGTGTTACCAATCTCTGACAAAACGAGCAATCGGCAGGAAATGTAGAGCGGGATTCGTAACCAAATGCAGCAGGCGTAATTAACAAGTTTATGAATGTAGCGAGTTTCATGCTTTAAACAAAATTAATTGAATCGAAACACGCATTAAAAGAGGATTTTTCTTTTTAATGTTTCACTTTAAACGATAGCTGCACCATCACACTTATAATTCCCCAGATCACAATGTTAAATTCAAACTCAAAAGTGACAAATATGGATTTATCTGAAAACTGATTTATTTCATAAAGTTGCCACACTATGAATTAAATATATATATAATATATAATTATATTAACTAGAAAGAAAACATTCACGAGGATATAAAAATTAATATTTGAAAAACACAAACAGGATTGTTAAAAAAATTAATGAACATTTTGGATTAGATGAAATCATATTTTTATATTAGGCTTAAATTAGGCCTACTATGGGCCAAACCCCACCATTGTTGAATTATTTTCACTTGCCACTAATATTTAAAAAAACTATCATCACCGTGTCTTACTTACCCGTCCGGGTTATACGCATTCTTAATGATTACATTGATGTGTTAGAGTAGAGGAAAGGTTGAATTTAGAGGAAGGTTACCCTTATTCCCGTGGAGGGAGAGTGGAAAACCATTTAGGAAACACCACTCTTAGTAAACCCCGCAGGGAGTGGAGCTTCGATCTCAGCATCATCGGCAATCCAGTCTATTTAGAGAGTGACACCTTTATAAAAGGGTTTGGAAACTTTTTAAGGCTCCGATCCTCATATAAACTAACCAAAGGTCCCACGATTACCCATCATTTCTCCACTATACTTTGTTTTTTATTTTGTCTACACATCTTATACTTGGTCCTTAAAGTCAATCTTTCCTCAAATTTTAATGTCCCCACCTTTATAGAAAAAAATGCAAGTACTCGATGTATACAGGATGACTTAAAAAGTTAGGTCAAAACTTGAGGCGCGTATAGAGGGAGTCAGGTAGGACAAATTTTGTACAGGAATCCATGTCCTCCAAAATCATCATGAGTCGGACGAGGCCATCGAAGGTGGGGAAGTATGATACAATTTCGGTGAAATAATCATACATTAGAAATTTCTACACGTTGAAAGAAAAGCGTGTTGGCGCCCCATCGTGTTGCACTTATATTCGTTGATGCACGTTAATTGGCACATTTCGTAACAGCTCCAGCACATTATTTCTTCCAGAAAGATTCTGTAGATGTGTCCAGTCAAACGTGGAGGCAAGAGATAAGGTCCAATCATGTTATCACCGATGATACCTGCCCGTCATTCACAGCAAAAACTTATCTTGGTGGTTGCGAGCAAAGGTAGAATGGGGGTTCAGTTTAGGCCAAACATGGCAGTTACGGCAATTGAAGAAGCTTTCACTGGTGAATGATGCTTCTTCCGTGAAATATACATGGCTAAGAAAAAAGAGGCAAACAACGCTGCAAATTCCACTGATGGAGTCTGCTGATAAGGGTAAAAGTTAGGCCCTTTTCATGTGGTTCAAGATTAAGCTAGTAGGAGAATAGCAAAATATGTTTATTTGAGCGGAATGGTATCAAAATTGCCCATCTTCAATGGCCTCACCTGACTCGGGATGACTTTGGAGGACATGGACTCCTATTTTAAAGTTGTTTTACTTGCGACCCTCTTTATACTATCCTTAAGTTTTGATCTAAACTTTCGAATCACTCTGTATATAATTACATATATCAAATGATTTAAATAATCGGTAATGTTATCATAAAATTAGATATTAAATATGAGACTAAACATTTTATTTATTCAATATTTTTTTTCTAAAAAGGTGGGGAAATAAGTACTTGAGGGAAGAGTAGATTTAAGAACTACTGTGTGAGTGTAAAGTAGTTCTTAAATTCAATATTTCCATGTATATAATGGGAGTTTAAAAGATTCAAAGATCAACTTTTAATGGCAATGTAGTTTTTTTACGTGATCGACTGAAAACTGCCTCTTTAGATCATTCGGCCACAGAAGCGGGCCGTACCCCTAATATGTACGCCACGCACCACAGGTTGAGAACCGCTTCTCAAGACGAGGCAAACCTAATGTGACCGCCATGCGTGCGCGTGCGCCGAGGCGAGTGAAGACAATAATGAGAGATTTAAGTGGCGGTAAAACGAACATACGCGATGGAAGAGTACACGGATTAATCTTTTGTTTTCTCTCGCAACAGGTAACGGGGATCTTAAAGTGTATTCATGGTCGATCTCATAAACACAATAGTGGCGTGCTACTCGCAAGATCAAAGGCTGACTCAAACTCGAGTATTCAGGTGTTGATTACGACCGGTTGCACTGAAGAATATGGATGTGGGGGATTGATTATTTTATTAATATCGATATTTTCCTTTCGATACCAATATTGTGTTTCAATAATACTAATAATTTTAGTACTTACACCCTGATATCTAAAGAAATGCTAATTTGTTTATAATCTATATATTTCAATGTAATATGTTTTGAGCCTTATTATTATTATTATTATTAGCACCGCATCTTACTACCCGTTCGGGTTTATACGCACTTACACTAATGTGTAATGGTAGGGTGATTGTGAGATGAAATGAAGGACCTACAGTTTAACGTGGAATCCGAAGCAGAGGTGAAGGAAGGGTTTGGCAATCAGAAGCATAGAAGTCTTGACACCTTACCCCTAGACCACCAGGTCACCCTTTAGCCTGATTAAAAGTTCCTGCTACTTCATTCTAAAATGAGCCATACACATACATACCTCTTAAACAAATATAATTTTGTGATTACTTATTTCATTGTAAGCATTTTTAGTGAGATAATATATGAAATAGTAAAAATTCGATTACATTACAATTTTTTTAATTTTGTTGTTACAATATAAATACACTTCATTTCAATGAAAGGTAACAAACAATCTTAACTCAATCCACCATGGTGTGGGCAATAAAAAGGGCCATATAGTAATCAGTAAAAGTAAGAATACTACCTTTCAGGGTACATCGAGTGAGCCAAAATTAGAAAGAGAAAACTTAGGCCTAAAGAGAAAACAATGAGAATCAACATTTTCGTACTTGAAAAACACTAACAATTTTATAGGCTTGATAAAACCACCTGGTTTTTCTTTCGACGCCGATACCTACCTAGTTTTATAGATCATATTAATTCAAAATTAGAATTGAGTAAAATATAGACAGTTTCCTTATGGTTCTTAAAATTAGTAAAGTATCGATAATTTTCTAAATATTCTAGAAATGAGTAAAGTATGGGACATTTTCTTACAGTTCTTGAAATGAATAAAGTATAGACAGTTTTCTTACGGTTCTAGAAATGAGTAAAATATCGAATATTTTCTTAATGTTCTAGAAATGAGAGTTTCGGGTTATGAGTAGAGTATCGATACTTTTCTTTCGATAAAACATTCCCTCTGGGAAGACGGATTCCGTCCTTCCCTCCCTCCCCTCAAACGCATGATAAAGCTTTCTATCCTCACTCCAGGTGATGTCGAGTATTTATTATTAGGTCAGTAAAATGCAGGCACTAAAAATTGCGACTTAGAAAGTTACATAGATTCGTGATATTGCTTGTGTATATAAATTGAAAATTAATTCGTCTGCCGTTTAAACACGTGCGTGATGCTGTTATTACAGCTACTTGGCAGTAAATAACAAATAGGTTTTTTTAATCACGTGAGCCAAGATTGCAGCTCTATGCTATAAAGATGAACACGGTTTAATGTATACTCTCAGTTTACCCTGAAAGGAAGCAGGCTTACCTTGACCGATTACATTATGGTTCTATATTATAAGCTGCAACATAGTGTAAACTGTTAAGTTAAAGAGTGTTTGCAATCTTTCAGGGTACACAGCATAGGGAGAGCTGAAAAAAAAATTGATTCAAATTATGCTCTTTGACAGATTAGCCGAGAAATTGGATACAAGATTTTTACTAAACCAGAAAAAATTAACGAAGTTTAGTTTTCTTCATTTTTAATTTGACAATACCCGAAATTGGGATCGGTTTAGTTGTTTTATTAAATTTAGAATTATTATTTTTTATTATTTCGTAAAACTGGCTACAAATCCATTGTTTTTAAAAGTAGAATACAGAAAACCATAATACGATGCGACAACTGGTTCGAGCTATACTATTCAATACCTAAATTACAGCCCATCCAGCGTAGGAGTGTTGGTGGCCAGTTATAATAAGATACAAGTGGGAATATAGTACTATTTAATTTATTATTTTATACACTATAATATTTTTTGTCGACACAACAGCAAAACAAAAACAATTATACATTAATCCTTAGGGAAGTATTATTATAAGCGTTTGTTTTGTTTGATAATATAGTGTTACAAAAGGAAATATGTTTTCACATTAGTGTCTTTCAACCAATGTTTGCAATACGAATCTTATGCTGGCTGTTAGTTACCACCTCTCCTTCACTGGATGGAATGTGGGTGTTATCCGTGGGACAAGGCTGAAGTAAGCAGTAAGGTTAAAGTTGGAACGGTATTGGTAGGCTTCGAAATTGTCTTTGCAGCGATGCCTGCAGATTATCTGGCCAAAATATATACAGCCATTTTTATTGGTAAAATTTCTATAGGATGAGAGCTCACCCGACTTTTTATTTAAAGGTTGACTCGTCAAAGGCTATCAACTTACCATATATTTTGAAATTTCGGTATTCAATTTTAGGTAAAACATATTCACTTCCTCACCGCCAAGAAGAGAACTTCAAAATGACCCTTCTTCCATCTATCTATTTGCTGCACTATACCACTCATGAAATTGAGCTGTGATTTATTTTAAGCCCAAGAGAAATATTTTATTTACAGATATTCAATTTATAGACAACTCAGGGTTTCCATCGTGATATCAACAAATGATTGTAAAGATGAACCACTACGCACACATCAGAAAATCTGGAAATCTGGAAATTCGCTAAAAAAAAACGGGTTTTCATTGGAAGCTAATATATTTGCTGAGATCTTGAACACCTAATCCTTAAAATAAATAGGTTATAGTTTATCACTTAATATATATATAAATATTATATAGTGAGTCTGCCGTCTATGGGTCACAGTCCAATTTTCATGGGGGCGGGGGACTGTTTAGCAAATACAAACAAATTTTCTTTGAGGTCAACATTTTATTAGTATTATTTTATAGGTACTGAATTAATCGTAAAAAAAAGTGACAGCTGCAGATCACATAACTTAAAGTGTGTGTGTGTATGTGTGAAAGTAGATCTATAGTATTATTTTGTTAGGAAGAACAGTAGAAGTTAGTTTCTAAAGTTACTAAAACCATTTTAATACATTCATACATCCAATTATTATTGTTATTAATACCTATAAAATAAAACAACTAATATACCACAATGTTATCAATGTTGGCCGCAAAGATGTATGTTTGAATGTTATCTACTGTTCCTCCAACCAGTCTACAGGTAGGTACGCTCTTACCGCGAGCAGGCGGGCAAGGGCAGCGTGTTCCAGCAACCGGTCTTCCCTCCGCCGACACCCGTGACGCACCCTCCAGGTAATTGGGTCCTGTACTTGCTAGGGGGATGCAGGTGAGTGTTGTGGTACATCCTGTCCATCCTAATCGGCGCGTCCGCACAACAAGGAGGGGTGATCAATCAAAACAGACCAGAAGCGTTCTGGGCAGACTTCCACTGGCGCGTCAAGCTTATATTTGCCCTTCGCGCGTAAGGCCTTCGATTCCGTTACCTACCACAAGAATCAAACAGACCAGAAGCGTTACGGCGGCTTGTCAAGCCAAGAGTCGCCCCTGAAAGTAAAGTACCAGGAGTACTAATAGATTCCAGGGTGGATATCCTCTCGGATGTACACACTCAACCGCGCCGCAATATTTATAAGTAAACAAATATACAACGTCGATCTATTTTATTTGCATAACACGTTAAGTTAAACTTGGGTATTGTAACTGGCGATAAACCGCAGAGTAAGGTGGACACATCGGGCGACACAATGCGACCCAGCTCGACTGGAGACTAGTGGTGGACTATCCAAGTATGACCGTCGTACCGTGACTTGTAACGATTGTCGCGGCGGGATGGCGATGACTGACACAACAACTGAGAGGCGGTGTTGCCGTTTTAGCTTTATCTCGTCAGCCCTCACGAGGGGGTGGGGGAGGTGTTACTGATG
>CABFOW010000878.1:0-22870 GCA_902141385.1 Timema californicum | reverse complement strand
GTTCTTTCTTATCTCTATGGCTCGTGAGTAAAGTCTACCCAACAGGACACGGAGAGGATTATTTTTAAATATTAAAACCCAAGCTAAGAAATTTCCTTTATAGCCCACTTATTTGGCCGAATGGTTTAAGGCGTCACTCGCAATATGCTATACTGCTGATGACAGGAAGATCGAGGTTCAATCTCGGCCGGGTGTACTGAGAGAAGTTTTCTCTAAACTGTTTTCTACTTTCCTTCCAAGCAAATGCGGGTACATTTTATCTACAGCTAACCTTCCTCATCCCTGACACATTATAATAATTTTAATATATGCGTATAGCATAAGCTGGTAGTAAACGCAGTACTAAAAACAACATAAATTGGGGTTGTAGGTGTTTGGAATTATTGTTTACCCCTTCCAATCAGCTACTAGCCTAGATATTGAAGAGAATTACCAACATATATTAATATTAGGCTTCATTTCTTTGGAAGGTGGGGGAAAATGATCGCCGAAAAGAAACCCACCCTTCCCCTCAATAAGATCCAGGTAAACATTTGATTTTATGTTATTTTTTAAAATTCCTAATGTAGACAATCAAGATTAAATCCTCGCCGACACCTTAGCCCAGTCAGTACATGTATGACTGCTGAGTTAAGGGTCTAAGGTTCGATTCCCAGCAACGTTTAAAAATGTATCATTGGTGAAATGTGGGTTTCCCCTTCTACAACGATGAATTAACGGTGGGGGACTGGATGTTGTGTCTGCTCTAGAAATTAGTTCATAAGTTGTGGGCTGATATAATCAGTGGATCCATAAAGTACACTTTTTTTTTACCTCAAACAAATATTTAAAAAAATTTAAACTCCTCATGGTCTGGGTCTGTATACCTCAGTGTATTCTTGAGCATCTCGTGTGGCTTTATCGACAAAGTTAAACGGGAAAGCCATTCGAAGTGGCTCTGAATGTACCCAGGAATAAACTCCCAGCTGGCGTGTTTACTAATTCCCACAGGCATATTTCAATTGCTAGATTACGCTGCCAAAATCAAGATTGCAATAACGCTAGTCCTTCTTGTCTGAATTCTGGTTCGAGTCCCGACGAGGTGTAAAGTGGAGGTGAAGCCATGATCTGTGTGGGTTTCCGTCTTCTTTGATCTGGAGATCCCATGTGTAATTAACACAGGCGTGTGAAGTGCTGAGAAAACATCACTTCACAAACATAGCTACATCCACTAAAAGAGAGAAAACTTGAATTATGTAACTTTTTAATTCCAAGTTACGCGAGTTGTAAAATTAATTGAATGATATAAAAAGTTTCGGACTACCAAAGCCCATTTCGAGTTTTACGACATAAGTAGTTATCATTATTATTTTTTGATATTTTGTTTTAATCGACAAAAAGAAAATCATTTTGATGGATTTTATCATACTATTGCTATGACGCAACATTTGAGTTTAAGTTTTCAAATCTATAATGCATTTTTGTATTACAAATCATAAACTACTTTATTAATTTTCTCACTACGCGTTCTAATTATCTGAATAAATATATATATATATATATATGTATATATAAACAAACACGCCTTACTACCCGTTCTGGTTATTCGCTTATGTAACAACTACGCTAATTATGAAGGTTATATTTAGAGGAAGTGTACCCCCATTTACTTGGAGGCTGGGTGAAAAACCATTTTGTAAAAACCTCTCTCAGTACACCTGGCCGAGATTCGAACCTCAATACCCCGTCATCAGCTGTCTGGACAACTGCGAGAGTAGCGCGTTAGACCATACGGCCAAAGAAGCGGGCTGTATATATTTTAATTATGCTAATTCTTTAGGGATCACTAGGTATAATTTGAGGTAATGTTCCCATATTTGCTTGTAGGGAAAGTGGGGAGCAATTTAGAAGAAAAAAACACCAAATTCCCAGCCGGAGTTCGAACCCCAACTTCTCAATTTTAGATGATGACTGACTTCCCCACTAACAATAAACTGTACTAAATCATCATTCCAATCAAAACGCATGCCCGCCAATGCGATTTTGGAAACAGCAAAGTTGGCCTCTTATTTACAGGGGCTCAACACTAGTTTGAATGTCATTACATTGCACTTTCCACTTTTTTTACCTAAAGAAAAAGCAAAATTCCACCCCTCTGAGGTTCAAACAAAAGTATCTCGTATATTGGTCAGCGTTTTAAAGTGGGGATTTAGGGGACGCACTAAAAGGTAAGGGTTTTTGCAGTATTCATATCAAAACGTTTGTTTGAGCAAAATGTCAATTAATATTGCTTCAGGATATAGGCCTAGTTTAATTTTCTTCACGTGATGACCTCAATAATACTTGAATATCTATGAGGGGTGCCTTGGAGTTTAATGACAACTTTTTCTCTTAATTTAAAAAGTGTCACCTAATATCGCTATACTCATTACAGATATTCAAGAAATGTTGATGTCCCCATGTGAATAAAATTAAACTATGTTTGTACTGAAGCAATATTTTATTTGTTTTGGACAAAAACTGCAAAAACGCCGGCCTTTTCTCGCGTCACTTACATCCCCAACTTAAGGTCAATGTTCTCGACTATTGCCGAGGCTACTGTTAGTTTAAAATTTAAGTTGTTGAGATATGACCCTGGCATTCTTGTTTTCGAATAAAGAAAATAATTGGCTCAGTATTGCGGAATAGTCCCCCTGTGGCCCCCCTCTCAACAAACCACTGGACAATAATAACCTATGATCGTTACTGGATCTAAAACGTC
Source organism: Timema californicum (assembly GCA_902141385.1). Classification (NCBI taxonomy): domain Eukaryota; kingdom Metazoa; phylum Arthropoda; class Insecta; order Phasmatodea; family Timematidae; genus Timema; species Timema californicum. Next base: position 20,130 of record CABFOW010000878.1, on the reverse strand, counting down.
AAACACTCGTTAAGTTTTTATGCCTCAGACTTGAAATTTACTGAGACATTAGAGTTTTCGTGCATCTCGAGGACGTGTAAGTATTTAAAAAATAATCTCCTCCCCCTTTTCTCGCCTTGGTTCCCGAATTTCTTAGGTCAAAGCACTTGCTTGTCTACTGTCTGATTCTGGGTGAAAGAACAGTAGAGAAAATTCAAACATATTTCTTTGCGGCCAACAATGATAACATTCTACTATATTATGTGTGTTACTTTATAGGTATTGATATTATCTACCAAAAATGACAGATGCAGATAACATGACTTGATGTATGAATATATTAAAATTGTTAGAGTAGCTTTAGAGACTACCAGATACTATTAAAATATAAAGATTATTTCGTACCAAAAATTAACACGAATAATATGATGGCAGCATTAATTCTTAAAGTAATTTAAAATAAAACAATTCACACTTTCTTTCAGGGTAATACGAGTTTCCACTCCCATTGGAACAGATGAGAGGGGTCGTGTCCCTCCTATACCCACCTCTAAGCTTTAACGAAGTCCGTGGTCCAAACCTGCCTGGGGGTTGGGGGGGGGGATATTACTAAAGTAGTTGTAGTTAGTTAAACAGTTACACATTTCCTGAAATTGTAGATTCACATTGATACTTATATGGAGATTATATTATGCACTAATCGCGCTAATATGTTAGGACCGAGTATGGTTGAATTTAAAGGAAATGTACCCACATTTATGTGGTGGGTGAGTGGTAAACCATCCTCAGTACACCATACCGGCATTAGAAACCCAATCTCCCTATCATCATCCGTCCAGTCTAGTGTGAAATAGACACCTTAGATTGTTCGATCGCCAATGCGGGTATTTATAAATCTTACTATTTCTAATTTTATGACCCGCAAAGGTCGGTACACGTATTATGACGTCGGTTTGGTTTGTTTAGGCTTCCCATTGATGAGGGATGTGTATGCAGAGTTTTTCCCTAAATAGTTTCTAGCTCTCCAACCAAGCAAATGAGGCTACATTTTATTTAAATTCTATCTACCTAGACCTACCCCATTAGTGTAAATGTTATGAGGATAATTTTTGAACGTGTAGTTAGAATAAGTACTTTCATGAATCAATACGCCAAGGTATACGTTTTGAAGATGTTACATTTGATTCCTTGAATCGATGGGCAGGCGGACTAAACATCAAGCTCATCCATTATGGTTTACCAGTGACGGGGAGGCCAGGATTCAAATACCGGACGTGTAAAATGTGCCATAATGGTTTCCCACAATTCCTTTTCGTAAATGCGGTTATATTTACTAAGTTTTACCTTCATAATCCTTATCAATGTAAAAAAAAAATCAGTACAAACCAGATGGGTGGTAAGAGATGGTGAAAATATTAGTGGTATTTTTTCAATATTAACTATTCGACAGTTCAAGTATCGCGATCATACGAGCTAGTTATAAATGTTGATGTTACACTCTGTATAATAGATCTGCTAACTTGGCTTCGTGAAAAGATCGGAGTAAATATTGTTGGAAGGATGTGACGTCATTGCGGTGCGTGACGTATTGCGAATACCCTCGGGCGTACCCGTGAGTCATTTCGGACTGTCACTATCTCAATGTCCCGCGCACACATTGTTTTATATGAGAGAAGGCGACAAGTGCACTAATTACTCCGGGGAGCAATCCGGGATTGCCGGAGGGAAAAAAGATAACAACCCCAAATAAATGATAGTGTTTGCGCAACTATACAATGTTGGTTTATTCCGCTTCATAACTCCCCCCGTTTCTGTACGAACAAGTTTTATAATTTATTTGTTTTAATTAAAAAAACTTACTTTTTTTTAGTTACACGTTTTACTACGTATTCGGGTTTATGGGTATGTAATAATAACAACGCAAACGGGTTAGGGATGAGGAAGGTCGAATTTAGATGAAGTTTATTCGCATTTGCATGGAAGGGAAGTGTGAAACCCTTAAGGAAAAACCACCTTCAGTACACCCGAACGGGATCGAACTAGAATCTCCGACATCGGCAGTCTAGTCTATATTTCATGCCAGTCCTCTACAGGAGCAGGTTACAAAGGTTACATGGTCACATGGCTTAAAGGTGTCATTCTCGTAAGATACTGGATTGCCGATTAAAGAAAAAGATCAGGGTTCAAATCCTGGTCGGGTGTTTATTTATTAAGTGGTTTCTCACTTTCCCTCCACGTATGCAGGGTACATTTCCTCTAAACTATATATTCCTCATTCCTACTCTATTAGTGTAAAGTGTGACATCTTTATCTCAGTTGGTAGTGTCTGTCTACCGAATTAAGGGTCCCTGGTTCGATTCCCGGCATGGCCGAAAGGTTTATCATTAGTGAGTGAAATGTAGGTTTAACCTTCCACAGTAATAAACTAACTACCGGGGGGCTGGATGTTGTGTATGTTCTAGATTTAAGTTAATTTATAAGTTGTGTGATGATATATAATCAGTCGGTTTAGAACGTGCACGTTAGATCTCAAATAAATTAAAAAGAGATTAGAGTAAATATGCGGATAGCCCGGACGAGTAGTATAGACTCAGTACACACACACACATTCAAACAGGTTTAGCCAATTTACTAATTTTTTGGCATTGCCATTATACTACTATATTGTACTTTGCTGGTTGTAAGTATTAAAAAAAACTTGTTTATTACAAGCATCATAAGTTTTTTATTTTGTTTGCTGTCCGCTACGTTCATTGCCTCATGAATATTGCCCCCCGAGTCAAGGTTGGTTCACACTGCTTAGAGTTTAGACGATAGGCGGTCTACGCTGAGATACTGATTCGAATCTCGGCATGGTCGAAAGTTTACTTCACGATTGGTGAAAGCAGATGAGATGGCCTTCTTCTCCCTTGTTTTCTACTACGGTATGGCTTAGAGGTTTCAAACTTAAGAGTGCCAGCATCATAATCGGCTGTATATTTTTTTTAAGTTATACAAAAACAATAACAGGTATGTAAGTGTTAATGAAATAAGTAATGCTAATTTAAACACGTTTAATTACATATTGAACGTATTTTCCGACTAGAGTATACCATCTTTGATACATCAATATAATACAGCAGATGTAAGGAAGAAATTGAACATGAACAGCTGGAGATTGTAGGGATTATTCCCTTACAAGTCAAAACTTTCCATTTATAGGGTAAAAATATCAATTTTTACTACAATAGATTACTTTTCCAAGAAACTTTGTGGGCCACAAAGAAAGAGTCTCACCATACACCAGTTGGGAACTTCCGGTATAGCTTGTTAAATAGGCTTAGAGTGTAATCCGTCAAGGTAAGATTGATTCAGGGTAAACGGAGTGTACATTTAAATACGCTTCCAGGCCTCCCCCCCCCCCTCAAACCCACCCCTCCATCCTTAAAGAGTATACTTAAAAATAAATATTTAATTTATAACTAAACCAGGTGTAAATCTCGTGGGTTTCTGTATATGTATAATAACATCACGCTTAATTTTAGGTGATTTATTTAAAAATTGATGCAATTTTAGATGTTTGCAGAAAATTGAAATATTGGTCTTTTCAAATATAATATATTTATTTATATACCTTCAGTTGTGTACCTTTGGCATGAAATTTTGTTTTCTTTGTTTTAATAAAAGGTTATAAAAGTTTGTTACTAAACATTACAGTCCACGAATCGAAAGTAAAAACTAAACAACAAAGTTGGCCGTAAATATAATAATTATCCTAGGTTTATCTTAAGATGTAGTCTAACGGTTTCTCATTATTTATAGCCAAATGCTGGCGCGTTTCGATAGAAGGTGCTATGGTGTAATTTACGTTTGTTAGTAAGGTCACTAAATAATTCTAAAAAAACTCAATGGCGTCAGACTGCAATCGAGCCATACCGACCGAGCGGCCACCGTCCGCTGGCGATGATAGTGCCAATTTCTGCGGATAGAGGGTGTCATGTGGTTAGCACAACGAATCTTCCAGCCGTTAATACTAAACACTATAAACATAACATGAAAATAGTAATTGTTATTTTTTATATATAGCACCGCGTTTTACTACACGTTTGGGTTATACGCCTATGTACGCTTACTCTAATAGAGATGAGGAAGGTTAAATTTAGAATAAGTGTATTCACAATTGTGTGGAAGGAGAGTGGAAAACCATTTAGGAAAAAAAACCTAAATACGCCTAACCGGAATCGAGCCCCGATCTCCCCGTCATCGGCAGTCTAGGCTAGTTCGATAGTGACACCTTAGACCATGCGGTGGCCGAAGCGGGTAGTAATATTTGAAATAAAAACGACGAAATAAATAGTACGTTCACATCGGATGGTCAAATACGGGCACAAGGTTACAGGATGTCCACGCGCCACTAGGAACGCCCGGTACGGTGCTATAAACGATATTGAAAGGCAGTCAGACCAATACAAACACACTTCACTGACCAATAAATGTCACGTCCAAACGTCCAACCAACTGAATACAACCAGGTCTATACCCTATTGTGCACGAAAGCGCCCAAACCCATTTAAGGCCCCTTAGTCAGGAACATTCATGTTTGAATCTCGATTCGCGGCCACGTGGTCAAACGCGCTACTCTCGCAGTAGACTAGACTGCCGATGAGGGGTGAATCGAGGCTCGAATCTCAGTCGGATGTACTGAGGGAAGTTCATCCTCAACGGGTTTTACATTCTTCCTCCAAGCAAATGTGGGTACACTTTCTATAAATATAACTTACCTATTCACTAAAACCATTATTGTAATTAGTATATAAGAGTATAGCCAGAACGGGTGATAAAAAAATTTCAAGCTAATATTTATCAGACAAGATAGGTGTGTTTCGAAATATAATATAATCTAAAATTTTCTGGTGTTAATAACTAAATAATGTTAAGTGTCTTAATAAACTATCATTACCTCGACTACATGCTGAAATAAACAAAGTAATTGTATATGGTATTAAGTATATTTTTTACCAAAATGTTGATTATTGTTTATTATAACTAACGCTACACTCCATTTACCCTGTCACAAGCTTACTATGGCGTAACTTTAAATATGTTAGGGTCATAGTGTGGAACCACTGGTGTAGTTTACAAGACAGAAACATCATGTAATCAGTCAAGATAAACAAAGTTTACAACACACATAGTTGTACGGTAAACACGTGCGCATCACCGAAAACAAATATGAGATAATGGTAAAGAACTGTAAAGTACAGTTATAATATATGACAAACAGTTGCCCAGTTCAGTTCATGCTTTGGCTAGAAACATCGTTGAAGCTTAAAATATAAATAGATTGCATTTGTTTTGCCTAGTGCGCTATTTCTTACTATTAATACTTTCCCGCTTTATAAGAGACACACAACGCAGGTACGAATTCTTGACCCTCTGAGAAAAGTGACGTATGGAAAGTATTTATTTTTTAAATTGGTTTATCACCTGTGTATCATTATTGAGGTCCTCAAGAAATGTGATAGGTATAAGTCAAACTCCAATGGGTGTGCTGTAAGGACTTAAAATCGAAACAATATAATTCATCTAAGGGCGTTGTGTTTCAAATAAAAACTATCAAAGTTTAAGTGAGGCCTGTTTCCCAAACATTTTTAACTTATATCACTTTTCTCTGAGTGTCACGAATTATTCTTTCAGCGCACACATCTGATAATAAGAGTTTTATTGTTTTTATACTGTAGTTATTTTTTTTTATCTCTGCTATAGTTTCTAAGAAAGTGTAATCTCTGAACAATAAACTAATAATCCTAATAATATAAAAAGATTATTTGATGTTTGTCACTATTTCAGGAAAAAGCCACTACACCAATTATACTGAAATTTTGCATGGACATAACTTGGATACGTTTAACAAATTGAAATTTACGTCCTCCATTTTATTTAAAGATAACAACTACAAACCACCATGTTTCCTTTCTCAGTTTCTGCGTAACGGATTTTCATTGGACACACTTTGTAAGGTTTCTAAATACAGATAGGTATTAAAAAAATACATCCCGAGCGAAGAACGGGTAATTAGTTATGTCAAATATTCACATAGCCAATTTCTCCGAATCATGACTCTCTACCCCCCCCCCCTTTGGATAATCAGATGAGTGACGCAATAGTGTTATTTTTATTGCGTGGTTAAATTTTTAATGCTTTGGATTCAGTATAACGCGTGATCTTATTCTTTTCTTGATTGCTTCTCTAGACAATTTCCTCGAGATGAATCGTTCAATACTGTTAGTCTTACAAATGAGACGGTTATGACGAAAATATAATGATCCAATACCGCTTCGCACGCGAATAAGACATTAACAAACCTCCAAACCAGTGGGTTCATGAGAGATTTTAACGAAGAAGCAGAAAACCCTTATCTTTTTTTAAAAGACAGTTGTCAAAATTTAAAAAAAAAACAAGACCACAAAAAACTGAGTATTGCACAAATAAATATGAAGGAGAGAATCTCAGTCCCAGTGTTAAGTTAGAAGTATGGGGAACGCGAGTTAAAGGCCGCATTTTTGCAGTTTTTATATCTTAACAATTTTTTTATCAATAAAAATCAAATATTGATCAAGTAGAAATATAAAGTTTAATTTTTTCCACATGTTGAGCTCAACATATATTTAATTTTTTGAGGTATTTAAAGTGCATAGTCCACGAGATTTTCTATGAGCGAGATAGAAAGCGCCTACCAATTTTGCCAGGAAAGGTATTTTCACATATCTTAGAGGGTTCCGTTACATGCCACAATCGACATATGACCGATGGTTTTATTTCACCTCCAAAAGAAGTTGTGCTACGGATTTTTATCGCTCAAGAAAAAAAATCAATCGACTAGGGCTGGGTTTGAATCCATGAACATTGGGTCCAGCGGCGAGCACTTTATCACAAGATTAGTGGGGTCGACCTTAGTAGTTCTAGAATATTTGCAAAGGGTGTCTTTAAATTTACTCACAACATTTTCTCTTCTCCTCTAATGTCGCTATACTCATGACCAATATCCGACAACTGATTATAATCACCATATCAATAAAATTAAACTTTGTTTGTACTGGAGCAATATTTTATTTGTTTTGGTTAAAAAAGATTTTACCATAAATACTTCAAAACACTGCCTTTAACTCGAGTAGCCTGCACTGCCACTTTGAAACTAGCACTTTTTGCTCTGGAATGACTGGTTTAAATTTCGACCGGGTTTAGTTTTCAATATTCTGATTTTCATGTGTATATTTTATATTCTTTCCAGATTATTGTTGGATAAGTTCTATTAAGTTTAATCTTCATTCTGTTGTTTCATTAAATACGTAACTTTACGGCTAACCCTATCGGACATTAAGAAGTGTAGCATACACACAAATGGCGCGGTGCAACACTCCTTTATCTTAATTATATTTATAATCCGTAAGATATGTGAAACGAAATAATATAGAACTATTTTTCAAAAAGAAATATATTATTTGTTATATATAATTTCAAATTCTAATTTCCCAAAGAAGTATATTAAAAAAAATGTGTTTGCCTCTAGCTCAGAAAATAATGATTTTAACAAATATTCCTTAAAAGAGTTGTTTATTTTTAAGAGTCGTATAACTTTGCGATGATAAGTTTATTTCTTATTTCAAATAGTTTCTGACATATTACTATCAAAATTTGAGATTTAAGCTTATGTAAGGTATCCTCAAATTAATTTTCACAGGAAAATTAAATCGGCTATTTTGTTTGTAATGCTAGGCGGTACTTAGATAAAATTTTAATCAAAACCCTTAGAGCAAATTTTGAGAATACATAGTTTCCCTTATTCCGCCCTTAGGTAAACTACTATTAGTTTTAGGGTTGGATATATAATTCAAAAACCCCTTTGGAGAACCTTAAGAAAACCCTATATATTAAGTTTTATGTAGCCTGACCGGAACAATTGTTTCGGCTCCAGTTCCTATGACCGATATATAGCATTTGAAAATCTCTTTTTCGGGTTCAAGGAGTCATGAAACGTCGACATTCCTCAAAATATCAGAATAGATTTGATTTTGCAATACTTTTTCTCTGCGAGTGGTCACGAGGGAGTCAAAAAGTCAATAAACTCGTTTTAAATAGTTTCTTCATTCAAATACATATTTCAAACACACACAAGCCAACCATTCCGAGTTCTTAAAGAGGCAAACAAAATGTGAAAAAAAACCACTCTTCATGCACCAAAACTTCTGGTAAAAGCCTTAGTTGAACCAACAGATCTATACTACTACCGCAAATAAAACTGAAGATAGCAGTCAAAGTTTAAAAAAAGGCCATGAAATGTTATTTAACAATAATATAATCTTATTTAAACAAAGACGCATTATTTTTTGTTTATTTGCGGAAATTAAAGGCCCATTAACGACTTAAAAGGGCTGAGACGCGATGCAAATAACCAAATTAAGGCGAAAATTACCAGCAGGTTTATGATTAATTAAAAAGATTAAATTTTGAGTTTAAAGTAAAAAAAAAAGTTCAACGATCTACACAAAAATGTATACTTCTGATTTTAAAGTAAAACGTTAAAAACAACATATAATCTTTCTTTGTCAAATAAAGTCACATTTTGATTGGATCACAACAGAAAGTGTTGATATAGGCCTACTGTGGGAATGTTTTATAGGGTTTAACGTAAGTTATCACTCATTAAAAAAATTAAACTTTTTAACTATTCATAGCTTTCGCCTACATTTAGGTTAAAACGGTATTTTAAAAAAGACCTAATCATCTGGGATTTATAAACGTTTGCAACGTTTCACAGTGCTATAATATAACCCTCTAACCTAACGGGTAAATAACAAGGTTAATTAATATAAAATAAGCCATCACTAACCAAGAAAATGTGGACGAAAACTAACTAACGTTAACAAGACAGGATTCGAGTCCAGGCCTTCCAAATCAAGAGTCTAGCATCCTTACGCTGAGCCAATGATTGCGTTGTTATCAAATATAATAACATGAGTAAAGTCTCAAACCCTCTGGAGTTTATGAATCAGAGGAGACCTTGGTTTTAGCATTTCAAGCTGTATTCAATAGATTCTTCAATAAAGATGAAACCCGCTTCGATGGTCGAATGGTCCAAGTCGCCAACCCTCGCAATGGATTGGATTGTCGAGAGAAGGTAGATCATAGTTTAAATTACGGTCGGTTACATTAGAGAGGTTTTTTCTTGTGTGGTTTTCCCCACTTTCTTCACAAATGCGGGTATATTTCCTTGAAATTCCTCCTTTCTCCCCTTACCTAAATAATGTAAATAAATAGATATCCCGAACGGTTAGTAATACACTGTGTACGCCAAAAGTAGTTAAAATTGTTTTTATGATTCTGTTCAATCAAAGTAGCTATAATGAGGAGAGACATTTTAAGAGGAAATGCATCAGAGTTAAAGTGAATGAAAATAGAATGGTATACCATACCATGATTGGTTTTGAAATAAGTTTATCAAATAAGTGAGTAAAACATATTGCACAAATAAGATGGGAAGCACGATTGTATGGCAAATCTAATGGGGAAAAAACCAGTTGTGTAATGGGGTGGACTGGATCGAACTAGCTCATGATAGGAATAGAATGTGTTGAGGTGGATTGAATATAACTAGCTCATGATAGGAATAGAATGTTTTGAGGTGGACTGAATATAACTAGCTCAAGATAGGAATAGAATGTTTTGAGGTGGACTGAATATAACTAGCTCAAGATAGGAATACAATGTTTTGAGGTGGACTGAATATAACTAGCTCATGATAGGAATATAATGTTTTGAGGTGGACTGAATATAACTAGCTCAAGATAGGAATAGAATGTTTTGAGGTGGACTGAATATAACTAGCTTAAGATAGGAATACAATGTTTTGAGGTGGATTGAATATAACTAGCTCATGATAGGAATAGAATGTTTTGAGGTGGACTGAATATAACTAGCTCAAGATAGGAATAGAATGTTTTGAGGTGGACTGAATATAACTAGCTCAAGATAGGAATAGAATGTTTTGAGGTGGACTGAATATAACTAGCTCAAGATAGGAATATAATTTTTTGAGGTGGGCTGAATATAACTAGCTCAAGATAGGAATAGCGTGTAATGGTGTGGACTCGATAGAGCTAGATCAGTTTTAGTGTATAGTCCAATTTCCTGGAAAATAACCTTCCGAAGGTAGTAGAATTCTGATAGGGGAAAAAAAATCTTCCATTCGTTCTAAATAGTTCTACTTAAGAAAATCGGGCTTTAGATAGGTAATATGTTCATCCCCCACAAAAATCAAGCGCAAACAAAAAGCCAAAATTAAGAATTAAAAAGGACAAAATAAACACTACACAGTTACTAGCATGCATAGTTTTGAGTTTTTAAATCAAAATCCACACATTAAAATTCTTAGAAAAAATATGTGATTCAAACTATGACCTTTATCTTCCCCCCTCCCCTCTACCTACTTTACTACTATTATCAACGAAAATTATTTTACAACTGCAATAAGTGAGGGTCGAGTTAAAGTTTTCTAGTAACTCTGGCAACACTGGAGCATGTAAATGGGCGCATTACAAGCATCAAACAACAATAGATGCTACACACCGCTTCCGGCAACATGCATGGTCACTTGTTCATCACTCCAGCACAATACACGCCACGCCCTTCACCAAAACTCTTCTCCCTCTATCTTTCTCCCCTCCCTTTCTCTATTTCCTCTTCTTTATCTCTAAAGTTCCCTCTAACTTTCCCGCTCCAGTTCTTTATATTGTTCCCTCTCGTTCTTTTTTTTATCTTTCTTTATCCTTCCAGTATCATATCTTTCTCTCTCCAGTTCCCTCTTTTTATTTCTCTCTCCAATTTCCTATCTTTCTCTACACAGTTCCCTCTTTTTATCTTTCTTCGTATCTCCAGTTCCATCTCTTTATCACTCCAGTTGCTTTATTTTATCTCTCTAATTACCTTTATTTCTCTTTCCAGTTTCCTCTTTTTATCTATCGTCCCCTCCTCTTAATATCGATAGTTACTTCTCTTTCTCTCTATTTTATCTTTAGGCAATTTATTATGTTTTTTATTAGAGTCAAAGAAACTGAACAAACATGTGTGATAATATTTTTCTGTAAATAAAATAAAAGTTTCTAATTTAAATAAATAAAAAGTAAGAACTAATATCGCATTATTTATAAGATTAACTATTTATCTTAGGCAAGTGTTGCAAAATATAAATTCTCTAATTTCCTAAACACCAAAAACTTTGCTCTTACACGTGAAGAAATATATTAGCAAAATAATACTTAATTTCAATAACTAGCTAGCTCTCTGGGGACAACTCCATTCAAAACTTAACCTGCTCTCATTCAATAAACAAATATTTGAATAAATTCCCGCCATTTTCAAAATCAAAAATAAACATTAATATAATAAGCTTTGTAAAATCTTTTCCAGTGTTTTTATTTTATAGCCGTTTATTCTAAAAGTACATTCATACCAGTAATGAAGAATAAATAACTAACGGACTTTACTTGAGTCATGGAATAAAGCCGTTATTTCTATCAAACGCCGCGAGATAGTTGGCCAGGCAAAACCTCCTACTGTCAAGCTCGGCGGGTAGTCTCACAAATGTCTTAGGGTACAGACACTCCTTTGTTCGAGCTGGACAGCTTCTTAAAATTATCATTTCTATAGGCCTACTTTGTTTTAAAAGCTCTTAGCATAAGCTACGGGTTAGTGGCGTCTTGAACCACAATTACAAGAGTGAGTCTTCTCTCAATCAATTATACAACCAAGTTAAGACTTGAAAACTCGAGGGGGCTGCCCAAATAGCCGAGATATTGCCAATCAGATGTTGCGCTTGGGTTAAATATTGAAAAAACCTCTAACAGTACACAAGTTTGGTGTTTACTGGAATTAACACAAAACTATTTTCTATAACTTAGTAAATTTATTTAGTTGTAAACAGTTTAAAAATTGAAATTTTCCACTATGAAAAGTCCAAAAATCCACACATTTTGATTGATCATTAAGACCTAAACGCTCGGGAACTAAAGGTAACTTGTATAGGAGCGAAGAACGGACCTTTTTGTATCGAATTATGTAACTTAATAAGGGGGTCAAAATGTATTTTCCTCCCACCCCTGTCTGTCTCCTGCGCGACAGCTCCACTCGGGAACGATTTAAAACCACTTGGTTTCTGGCGTTAATGAATTTTTCTTCTATTCTAGGGCCTTAAACCAGACAGAAAAAACAACAAGGTATCTAGAGAATGTTTCAGCGCAGAAGGATCCATCTTTTTTTTTTGTAGCTATACAAAGTTGTTTTAATAAATAAGATAATACAAATGTATAGACATGAGAGCTCTTGTTACATTATTTGAGAAACTTTCACATTTAAAAACAAGAAAAATACTAGTTTATTATTAATAATAATAATAATATTTAGCACCACGTCTTACTACCCGTTTGGGTTATACGCTTTTAAGTACTAATTACTCTAATGGGGTTAGGAATTGGGAAGGTCGAATTAGAGGAAGTGAACCCGCATTTGCGTGGAGGTAGAGTGGAAAACCATTTAGGAAAAACTACCTCCAGTTCACCCGATCGAGATTCGAACCTCGATCTCCCCGTCCTCAGCAGTCAAGCTCAACACAAGCGCGTTTGCCAACTACGCTACCGAGGCGGGTACTAGTTTATTGAAGACGCTACAAGCCCATATTATGAAAGTTGGATAGTAAATAATCTTAGCTTTGCCGCCAGATATTATTCGTATAGTGACGTTTAAATATGTATTTATTCGTGGAAATGTATTTATATATTTCTAGTGAAGCAAGATTAAAAGGGTGGTATTTTTCTATTCAATTACGTGTGTACTTAAATGCATTGCCTGAGTTTCGAGAACGATTAGATAAACATTAATATACAAGGTTGATCAATTCACTTAATTTTTTGATAGGAAAGTATCTCTTTTTTATTGGGTGTACCCAATACATGTAGCTACTCTGTTATCTCTGAGGTTGGACAGTGTGAGTACTAGCTCAGGGCGACCACAAAACCTCTTTTGTAAATTTTCCTTGATTTCACTCTTTTTAAAGTGCCCCGGGTGAGAGACAGTTTATTTCGTTTATTAAATGGTTATTTAAAAAAATGCAGATACTAAACAAACATTTGCATAAGTAATTTTTTACAATATGAAATGTTTTAAGTCCTATTTTACGAATTTGTAGCACTGTATAAGTGTGGTATAGAAATAAGTGACAACTATTTAATGTTAGAATTCCATATCCAGGCAATACATTGTGTTTACATGAGAGGAACACTATCTCTTACTTTGGTTCAGTGTCTGATTAAGATTTTATTTTATTAGACAAGTATTTAAATTATCGTTTTTACCTTACATTAAAAATCCTTGAATTTTACATTATTTCATTGTTTCCCCTAGCTGTACCCACCATATTCCCTCCCAAATGTATGTTAATACAACATACATGAATGTTCAATTACTCAAAGGTATCAACAATTTTTTAGCACCACCCATTCAGGTATATTTACTAATTACGCTAGTGTGTTAGGGATGAAGAAGGTTAAATTTATAGGAAGTGTACCCACATTTGTGTAGATAGTGAAAAATCATTTAGGAAAAACTGAACACAGTGCCTCCGACCGGGATTCGAACCCCATCTCTCCGTAATCAGCAGTCCAAACTATAGAAATTCGACCATCGAAGCATGTCTGTCTATCCACAATAAGCGCCGGAACTGGATTAGAGGACGGGGATGGGCACATTTCCTCCCCTTGATCTTTTGCTGTGGGGGCAAAGAGGGCGGACCTAGTTTTATGAAAAATTGTGCAACTATTTACTTCTGATTCTTGTGGCATTGATGCTAAGTTATGTTCATGTACCGTTTTTACTCAATATTTAGCATGGACATAACGTCACTGTACCCCACCTCCCCTTGGTCAAAAAAGGTTCGGCACCCCTACCTACATTCATATCCACTAAATCTGTGAGGAGAACCCCGAAGGCTCAGAGGCCCATACCAGTGCAACCACTGTTACCCATCGGGGAAGGAACCTTTTCGCCGGACGTGGACAGAAGTCCACGAGTGTCATTCCGGGTATTCCGGCACCTGAAAAAAAACAGTACCAGCCCTTCCATGCCAGCCTGTCTTGGGTTAATTGAGAGAAAGAAAACTCCACTGGGACCAGATGAAGGGAGGAGTTGGCTCCTCCTAGTGATCGCCCAATCACGAGGCTATCAGGAGCTCAGCCTCCGAACAGTCGTCTCCTCAAACTTCGTTCTTATTCCCCAGAACTTTCTCTTTGTACCCAAACTTGGCTGCCGCCCCTTCAGCATCATTCTTGAGACCGACTTCCCGGAAATGTCCAGCGGGGACCTCGAGGAGGTGCCCTGACCACCTATCCCCGCTACACAGATACGCACTACCAACCACTTAGTGCATGTCGAGGATCCTCGCTCCCCATACACAGATGACGGACTCCAGCGCCCATCACATTGCCCAGAGGCCACCCCTTGGAGGCACCCCAACAGGATCTTTAGAGATCCGTCAGTACCGGGAGGCGGCAAAGACAGTCTAGTGTTCGTTTATATGAAACGTGCGCGGGCCCAGATCGCGTCCCGACCTCCATACACCGGGCCGGTTCCTTACGAGTGAGCACCATGACCCCCCACCCCTGCCTACAGTCAACATGAGTTAGATAAAAAAATAAATTGCTGACTAATGTAAAATGTATGTTTATTTAATGTTTGTGTCGTTATGACGTGCGCCGCCAACAGGCATCACGGTCCATAGCACGCCCCCACGTGGCCACTGCCAATCTCCTGTGAGGAAGTGACTCACCGGAAGCTAAACGAGCGCCCGAGCCACACACCGTGGTTACCACTATTTTATTATTCTAAATTCCCTGTATTTTCCAGGTTTTCAATTTTCTCTCTCTTTCTATCCCTAGACACTTTCAGACTAGCAGGGAGAAGGTAAATTTAATTTTTCATAACAGTGTCTAGTTGAGGTTATATCACGATTTTTAGAATATTATTTCACTTTAATGGTGAAATATAAGCAGTCTTTAGGCAACCAAAGTTTCGCGTACAAAAAGGGCAAGAACTAAAGGGTGATCATTAAACCTCGTAACGCTGATAGAGGGGGGTGAGGGGACTCTAATGTCTACACAGTGTTACATGAAGAAGGGTTGGTGCAGCAAAGTGTTACGTAACACAAATATTATAATTTGCAATGTTTTAGATATAATATTATTATTCATATTCTCACGATTAATTAACATATAATACTAATAAATAACTTATGATTCAGAGTTGCATTAATTCTGAGTCCCTCTAAGAGCGTCACAAAAGCTTCCCTATAAAATAATAAAATTGCCCCTTGATGTGAAAAGTTACATAACACAGGATGGTAGAGTGGGGGTAAAAGGTGAAGAAAGGAAAGAAAAAGCGTTACGTGGTTTATTGATTATCCCTAAGCCCAAGTGTTTGAATCAGCATGCTTAGTTCCTCAGTTAAATTTGTCTAGCATGCTAAGACTTATATTTAAATTTTGCAGTTTATTGTCCTAAAATCCCAAATATTTCAGATTTTTAAATTATTCTTCTACGAGATCCCTTGCGTTTTCCTTTTTTCATACACAACAAATTCTCTACCCTTTCCTTATTTCCATAAAGATTCTTTTAGCCATAATCGGGAACAACAAAAGACACCGAACAACACTTTTTTTTTCTTTCAAGGTCATACTACAATGTTTGGACCAAAATGTAAGGGTTTGGGATAAAAACATTATAGCCCTAATATATTTAAATTGTATATATTCACTATTATACTTCTATAAAGTCTGAAAATCTAGTTATAAAATATATATGATATTAGATAGTTATCCTAAAGGTTTTGAATGATCATTAAACCACTTGTAGTGAGTGGTAAACTATCAGAAATCACTGCTGAAACGTTTAAATTAGAGTTGTTAGTTTTTATGCCAATCCCTTCAAATGTGTGATAAATGTGCGCCAAAATGAAAGTTCTGCTGGACATAAATGTATGCCTGTAGCTCGCTCGCACCCGATTTAGCCCGAAGGCAGGATCTATTTTCCAGTGGTTTAGAGTATATCCGAGTAATTAGAATTCAGGACACGGTGGTGATCGGCGGCACTATATTGTTCTTCCTCAATTATTTACAGGACACAAATTGCGGCTACTGCACTGGGCTCAACGCTGCTACCACGCGGCGGCAGTTCAGAGAACTACTTGAACCAGTCACATAGTACAAAGCTCATTCAACAGGTGGAACCACGAGCTGGAAAACAGCGGCTGCAGAGTTTGTCAAACTATAGTAGGATACTTACTGGTAGTAATGACAGATCAGTTAATGACACTTTTGATAGATATGATCCAGTACCTATTCAATAATATTAATAAATTAAGGGTATAAGGGAAATAGGGGGAAAGTCAGATTACATTTTTCACGGTAAAAGCCCCAAAATTATACCAGCAAGTACTTTAAAAAATATATTTAAATATGACAGAACTATTTTGACCATAATCTAAAGTGGATTATAAATATCTCGTGATTGTCTAACAAACGGAACTTAGAAGCATTAACTCAATTTGAGTTAAAATTCGACTTTACCCTCTGTTCTCTTCAAATGTTATCCATGCTGGTCAGAAAAAAAAAAAGTATTTTCTAAAAGGTCCTTCCTGCATAAAATCTACCATAGGTAACCACCGACGAAATATGACGGTCATCGAGAAAAATAGCTTTTCTTCGGTCGCCGCACGAGTCAGCTCAACCATGTATGGCAGTTTCGGGGAGGGGAGTCCGTAACGATAACAGGGTGGGTGGTCTTGTACTGCAAAATTGTTTCATGAATAAACCTCAGCAATAACAGCACAGGAAGAAAGTAACGCTATACAATTCAGTATATATGAAATGCGAAGCTTGGGAGGGGAATGATTATAATTACAGAAATGAGCCACATCTCAATCATTATCGAATGAATTGAAAAATGACACCTGGACATTGGAATCCAACCCGGGACCTTTGATTTAGCGCACCAGTGCTCCACCAATGAGTTACACGGGGATTTTCACAATCCTGAGCACGAGACGATCACTGGAGAGCTCGATGATGCGCTAAGTCCAAGCTCCCGGGTTCGATTCCCGTGTCCAGGTGTCATTTTTAAATTTCATCTAAAATAACAAGACTGCTAAGTCATTCATTTTGTGCAATTTTGTTGATGATCCCTTTTGGTAATTGGACAAAAAGTTTCAAAAAACCAAATAAGTCGTGTTTTATAAGTGTGAATTACTATATTATTAGTTTATTACTGATACTCAAGTTTAAAGTGGACTAAGGGAACACGAATAAGGATCAGTATTTTGAAGTGTTTATAACAAATGATATTTTTGGCAATAATAAAAATAAAATATTTTTTTAGCAGCGCGTCTTACTACTTGTTCGGGTTAAACGCATATTTACTAATTGCTTTGTGAATTTAGAGGAAGTGTATCCAAATTTGCGTAGAGGGAGAATATAAAACCCTTCAGGATAAACCATCCTTCGTACACCCGATTATAATTTAAACCTTGATCTCCCTGTCATCGGCAGTCTAGTCTATTGCAAGAGTGACGCCTTAGACCATCGGTCCAAAGAAGCGCGTTAGAAT
The DNA here is from genome assembly GCA_902141385.1 of Timema californicum. Taxonomy (NCBI): domain Eukaryota; kingdom Metazoa; phylum Arthropoda; class Insecta; order Phasmatodea; family Timematidae; genus Timema; species Timema californicum. The sequence continues at coordinate 2,467 of CABFOW010000878.1, read as the reverse complement.
TAACGTGGTGTGGTAATGGTAAACGTAATAATTTTATAAATGAAGGGCTTGGGTTCAGATTGTCCTAAGCCACATTTTTGAAAAGAAAAGAAATTAGTTATTAGCATCCACGTCTTCCAACACCATCTATTGTCTGTCTGTACAGATAGCGGAGCAATACAGTAAAGTGTGTTGTATATTTTTATGATTTATGAGATTATTCTAAACAAGTTTCTCTCTTTATCTCTGTTCGAGTGGGATGTGGCAATATGACTAACTTCAAATATAAAGCCTTTTGTTAAGGAAATTTAAAAAAAAATCGCTATCGTAGAAGATATTGCGTAGTAAGGCGAGGCTATTATGTTAATTGTTAATTAAATAATTTTTAAACTGACAGATTTTAAGTTAATTTAATAATTTATGAGAATTGTATTTTATGGCGACGCTTTTCCATGGTGATATATTATATTATGAATAATGAACACGCCTAATTTATTTAAATCATAACATTTTCAAAACGTACTTATATCAGAGTGAAATCTATAGCCAATTAATAATTAAGGTAACTAAAACAATAATCTGTTTAATTATTTCTAGTCAGTTATTAGTAGTTTTACTAGTGTAGAGAGACTTGTTTTTATTCGCAGTTAAATAAATAACGGCATGATTGAATTAAGGGCCATATTTATAATCTAGTATTGGGAGGCAGCAAACCTCAGAGACGTTTTTCAACCGGTGTGCCGCGGGAGTTAGGGGGAAGATCAAACATTTTAGGAATAAAAATATTTTTAAAAAAATCTATGACAAACATTAATTCTTAAAATAACACTATTATAATTTTAGTTATTGAACTTTCAAACAATTTTAATAGGTTTTTAAATAATGATAACATTTCTTCATAAAAAAACTGTGTATCGTGACCATTTTAACGCTTTGTTCAGTGTGCCGTGAGCTGTTAGGGGTTAAAAATCGCACCGTCTCCCAGTAAACAAATGACAAGCCATTCAAGGTCGAAACAGGGATTGTCTGACTTCCAAATCTCGACTGTATAAACTATATGGGTGAAGCTTGAGGTGGGCAAAGAACGCTCGAATGGAAGCGGTCGGATATGTGATTAACAAGTTACATCTGCCGTGAATGGCAGCCATATTTAAAGTCGAAGAGGTGTTTAACCGGAAAGGAATGCGAACAAAAAAGAATATATGGCGCTACCTCGATGGTCAATTTATAGGCAGAAAAATACAGCTGGGCCCTGGAGTCAACATAATAAATAGCCACGCAAACCAGCGCTGCCAATTTGTAAACGGCCTAGAGCAGAACCTCTCGAGGGTCACGAAGGATATCCCCGAGAGTCGATCTGAAACCTCTCAACACTAAACTCCTATTACAGCACAATTTTCATAGGAAAGACCTTGTCTGACAGCTAGAAAAGTTTTTTTTATCTAGCACCACGTCTTACGACCCGTTCGGTTTATACGTTTAAATACTAATTACTATAATGAATTAGGAAGGTTGAATTTAGAGAAAGTGAGCCCGCATTCGCGTGGATGGAGAGTGGAAAACAATTTAAGGAAAAACTCAGTTCACCCAAGCGAGATTCGAATCTCGATCTCCCTGTCCTCGGCAGTCTAGCTCAACACGACTAACGCAATGTTATTCGAGGTGAAAAGGAGGAGAAGCCATTACTGTGCCAAATAAATTTGTTTAAATTGTATCTCTTAAAATTTGTAATATGATGAGCATAACGAGACTAGTATATGGTACAGATTAATAAATACCTAAACAAACTAAGCATGACATTAAATGTCATAACAAACACAATTTGACAGGGATAATATCGAAATTTAATTCTGTTGTCTGGACATGGTTGGTCTTGATGTGAGAAGTGAACCCTTTTCTGATAAATATATGAATTTAGATTAGTTAGGAGACATATACCCTTAAACTAACCATAGTTTTAAAAAAAATGCGCGTTAACTACAATAGCTGGCGTAAGAGTGATGTCATTACTATAATGATTGTCATTGATGGAAATTTTGTTGGTGATTAGTGATGCGTAGTTATTTAATATTACGTAATTTTGTTGAAGGAAATTTAAGGAAAAAGGTAAATTTAGACACTTAGTAGTGTTCAGTAATTCATTTAATAATAGATTAATATAAATTGTATTCGTTTAAAACCAACCTTATTTTATGCAACACATTACCGAAATTTTGGCAAATTAGTATTTATCTACTAAAACATCGTTCTATGTTTCAGTATTGGGGTCAAATAAATCAACAAGGAGGTTATTTTATTTATTTTTGTCATCAAATTATTTTCTTACCCTCTGACCAGGCATTAATATTATTATTATTATTATTATTATTATTATTAGCACCGCGTCTTACTACCCGTTCATGTTAAACGCACTTACGCTAATGTGTAATAGTAGGGTGATTGCGAGATGAAATGGAGGACCTACAGTTTAACGTGGGATCCGAACCAC
>CABFOW010000877.1:135515-195440 GCA_902141385.1 Timema californicum | reverse complement strand
AATTAATATATTTTCTATAGGTTAAGAAATGATAACTTTAGTGGCTGAGTGGTGTACGAAAGCGGTCCATTTTTCTCATAGCCCTTGTTCCGATTTAAATCTCTGTCCATTATAACTTAGTAATTCATTATGTAAATATTTGCGAGGACTGATTTCGATGTATGCACTTATTATAAAAATTACAGTCTAGTTTTAATATAAAGGGACTTTTAGAAAATAAAAACTTATTTTTTGCGGCCAAAATATTTGATAACGATTTACTATTTTATAGGTTTTAAGTTTTATTGATAATTAATATATATCAAAAGGGGAAGTTGCAGATCACATGTCTTGACGTATGGATACGTGAAAGTAAATATAATAACTATATTAGCAGACAAACCAGGTATTTCCTATGAAAATTTCAAGACCGCTCATGTGAGTTTTATCAGGTATTTTCAAGTCAAAGTGTGAAGGTAGAAAAAAATTTAAACCGTTCTTAACAAATATTATATATATATTAATTTTTTCACTATCTATTTATTTTGTGAGGCTCCACGGGTGAGTTCTGTTACTGATACTTGTATTAGAACTGGATATTTTGCGTTAAGTATAGGCTCTACTGTTTTAAGCTAATTGTTGCTTTTTATAACACAGCTTAGTAATAATAATAATATAAATAATATGATATAAACTTTAATGCTGAAGTTGAAGATACAGCCTTCCCTTACGCTTAACCAAAAATTACTATTAAATCAGAAGTTAAATAAATGATACACATAAAAAAACAAATAAAATATATTAGAGCCTGCTTAAAAATACATTACGTAACAAAAACACAGTAAAAAATATTGTCATTACGTCAGTGGCTGGTTGGCCTGATAATGACTGGGAGATCGGAGTTCAAATGTGTATATGGCAGTGGACCTAAAGTTATAAGACCTAAAGTCACAACTCCTAAACTAAATTTCTTACCTTCATAACACCTAACTTTATAGGATCTAATCTCACTGCACCTAATTTTATAGCTTCTAACTTCTCTAAACCTAAAAGCACTGGACTTAAAATCACTGGACCTTTTTCATAGATTACCTTAAAATATTCTTAACTGCTCAAATAGGCAGTGTACCTAAAGGCACTATACCTAAAATTTATAAGACCTAACTTCACTGGACCTAATTTTATAAAACCTAAAGTCATAGCTCCTAAACTTTAGGTCTTGTGAAATTAGGTCCACTGTCATCTGGTTAGAATACCCATCGGGTCTATTGAGAGTGGTTTTCCATAAATTGTTTACCCCTCTCCTTCCACGCAAATGCAGGTAGATTACCTCTAAAAGAGTGCATACCAGCTAGGTTCCGGTTAATTTTGTGCCTATACCAAATGAGTATCAGGCAGCAATGGTACTATCTGGGTTCTAAACAAGAAATTCAGGGATGTCAAATAAGCTATTAAAATAAACAATGATACTAGTAGACCCAAATAAAAATGTAATCAAACACATTAAGAGCACTAAAATACTAAAATGGAACAGCATTAATATTTGATTTAATTGAATATTAATACACATACAAGCCTAAACAAAATTTAATACATATTTAAGTAAATTGAAAGAATTAAAACAATTTAGGAGCATTACAATATTAATATTGAACAGGCTGGATCTGTATGACACAGATTTCATGAAATTTAGACCAGATATGTTTTCTTCCATTAAGTGTAACCTTTTTCTTCCCCATATTGTTCTTTCCTTCGAATGAATTTCCTTCTCTGATAGATTTTATCAGCACTATTAATTGTGATATATACTTCACTTTGTATATCTTTCAGTACAGTTATCACTAAAAATATATTGGGATGGTAATGATAAAACTTTGAGTTTAACTTCGATTGAAAAGCCTCGCAGCTATTTTTAGTTCTTATTGCAAATTAAGAAAACTCTAACCAAACCAGAGAGGGAAAATCACAATCAGAAACGTAATTTGTGAAAGCTTGGACTTGAGGTTTCTGGGGTTGAATGGACACTAAAACATCCTTGAAATCATCGTCAGTATGGCTGGGTTCAAGAAATGGAAAACAAAAAAACTATTTAAGAAGTTGCTAATCTCAAAATCAGTTTTCCTGTACTTGTGATTTCTTAAACCAATTTTGAGCTAAGGGAAAACTGTAACATTTTAAATTTACATTTGGCAAAACTTGCAAACTTGCAATATGAATAGTCTTTTCGAAATCTGCATAAACTCTGAGAGGACACAACGTCAATCTCAGTTTACTATATTCAAATATCACAGCCTCGAGTGCTCTAGAGTAACATATGATAGACTTGTCATGCAGTAAACAAAAACAACATGGAATATAACTACCTTTAATAATTCCATGAATTATAAACATTTGTTGGAACAATTTAGGCGCACACTTAAAGGTCTCATAACAAACAAACTCTGACATTGTGATACGAACAGGAGAATATAACAACCATATTATTTTCACAATCATTTACTAGCAAACACGTTTATTCTTTATTTGTTTTTACAACTAGGTTTTCTAAACTTTCGTGTAGTTGTGTTATGATCTTGGGGTAATTTAGGCATGGTAAATATTCTTTCTTTTTTACCGTATGGTACATTTGACCAGGAGGGATTGTGACGTCCAGATTCGGTGGCCTTATGTGTAGACTATTAGCCACTATGGTGACATAGAGCGTTGTCCAGGTTACACCATAGGAGGTTGTCTACACGTCGTACACACAATGAGATGATGTAATGATGGATATTATGGAGCTGGGGTGAGTCTTAATCTAGCTTAAGCCTAATTTACCAAACCCTGGTGACCGTTCGGCCTATTCCCCATAAGGGAAAATACCCAAGGTATCAGCCAAGAATCGAGCTCGGGACCACTAGGCTTGTAGCCAGGTACACTGACCACTACACCATGGGGCCGGTTGACGTGGTAAATTACCTAGCTTGATGGATATTTTTACTAATCAATGTTCCATTTGGATGATTTCTTTTGAGTTGATGGTGTAAAAGCTTAGGAGGCCCTTTAAGTTGGATTTTCCGCTGCTTTGCATAACAATATATTGTTTGATTTCTGTAGATTTAGTACACTTTCTGATTCGTGTTCAATGTCCTGATCAATCACACTTTCAACCATTTCCTTTTTACCCTTAACTATAAAGAAACATCTCAGAGTTAATTTTGACACATTTCCAACTTTCAATTCCATAGGTTTAGCTCATTATGGTAGTTATATTTTGTGTCAATTAATAGCTATCAAATATTTCCCCTTTTGACTCTTCATTATATTAAATTCCATGTTGACACTGATGACAACACACATTACAGTGCCACCACGAGGAAATCTATTACTAAAAGTAATTACGTCATTTATAGTTCCACATAGCACAACCTAAAGTTATCGTGGACAGTGTAACCAACCCCTATAGTTTATGCAACCCTTGGGACCTAGTAAGTATGTGCCTAAAACTCACTTGATATGTTTACATTTTACCTCAGTAAGACCCAATCAGTTGCTATGAAATTCTCAAAATTGCTTCCTTACTCAACAGAAAATCATCATAATCATAATCATCATCATCATTATTATTATTATTATTATTATTATTACTAGCACCGCGTCTTACTACTCTTTCGCGTTATACGCACTTACGCTAATGTGTAATGGTAGGGTGATTGTGAGATGAAATGGACGACCTACAATTTAACGTGAGATCCGAACCACTGTGGAGGCCTGGCATTCCACACATTCACAAGTTGTGATTAATACACGTCTTGCCAGAGGGGAAGGAAGGGTTTGGCCATCAGACAAATTTGTGCCGGGACCTAGGATTGAACCCCGGAACTCCAATACAGAAGTCTGACACCTTACTAAAAAAAAGTTAGATTAATCTTAATCTAAATCTACGCTAGCACACACGCACCCGTCGGGGATACCAACTTTTTTTTAATACTCTAATGTGGTAAGTGATGAAGGTATAGCTTAGCGGAAATGTATCATAGTTTACGCGGAAGAAATGTGGTTAACCGTTTAGTAAAAAAAAATATATCCTCAGTACATTAAGCTGGGATCCAAACCCTGATCTACCCGTCATAAGCACAACCAAACTAGATGGAATTGTGGTTGAGGCCGCGTGCTCAACGATGTGGGTATAGGCTAAGTTATTTTGTAAGTTATTTTTGTGTGTAGTATAAACTATATTAATAAGCACGTGACTTACAGACTTGCCTACATTATGACAGTACACCTGAAGCTTGAACACCAGCCCCATAGCCCCTAGATAATAACCAATTGCAAAGAAGGACGCCGTATTAAACATTTTCATCAAGGATCGAGCACAATTTCTCCTGAGCTTGTGACTTAGTTAAAGTCACGGTCCGTAAAAATAGAAATTTTTTCCATATTTAAAAAAATTTACTTGAGGTATTTAACGTGCACTTTCTGAGCTGACTGATTATATCAACACACGACTTATAAATCTAGAACAGACACAACTATCCCCCTTCAGCCGTTAATTCATAATTGTGGAAGAGGATACCCCCATTTCCCCGATACTATTTTTTGCAGTCATGCCAGAAATCGAACGCGGAACCCTTAGCTCAGTATTCAGACATGATACTGACTGAGCTAAGGTGTGGGACTAGGAGGAACTTGAAATCATTCCAAATAGTTCTCTATAATAATCTCCCTGTTCATGTTTGTCACTCGCTTTCACCTTGAAAGATTAATGGAGACCATTTCCATCACAAATTCGCCCCGAGGTGTTGACGACTAAAGTTCCCAAACGTGACCTTTATCAGTTGCAAGTCTACAGTACCTAGGTTTGCACTCATAACTGGTTAAAATTCAAGAGGGATACATTAACCGATGGCATTCAATTACTGTCAGTTTCAAATACCGCTTGTTCATTAGTAAACCGCACGAGCGCATGTGTCAGAAGCAATCTAGGTGACGTAGTTTATTTTTTTCAAACCCTGCGTCTTACTACTTGTTCAGGTTATACGCTTATATACTCTATTATTATTATTATTATTATTATTATTATTATTATTATTATTATTATTATTATTAGCACCACGTCTTACTACCTGTTCGGGTTATACGCACTTACGCTAATGTGTAATGGTAGGGTGATTGTGAGATGAAATGGAGGACCTACAGTTTAACGTGGGATCCGAACCACGGTGGAGGCCTGGCATTCCTCACATTCACAAGATGTCTTGTCAGAGGTGAGGGACCGAGGATTGAACCCCGGCCGCCAGCATAGAAGTCTGACACCTTACCCCTAGACCGCCAGGTCACCCTTATATACTCTAATAATACTCTAATAACGCTAATGTGTTAGGTACGAAAAAGGTTGCCATTAGAGGAAGTGTATCCACATTTGCGTGGAGGAAGAGTGGAAACCTATGTAGGGAATCCACACCAAGTACACCCAACTGGGATTCGAACCCCAATCTCCCCATCATTGGCAGGCCAGTCTATTGCTAGAGTGAAGCCTCAGGCCATGTGGACACAAAGTGAGTTTGTAAGTAGAATATTAAACTAAAAAAATCTACTGAAATAATACTTAATTTATTTTGGCAAAAATTTTAATTTTAATTACAAGACTGTAAAAGATACGGAGTGACCGTAAGTCCAACACCTTAGTTCAGTCGGTAGCGTGCTTGTCTTCTGAGCTAAGAGCCCCAGTTCGATATCTGGCACGGTCGAAAAATTTATGATTGGCGAGTTGTGGGCTTACCCTTCCATAGCATTGAATTAACCGCCAAGGGGGTCAAGTTGTGTCCGTTCTAGATTTAAGTTAGTCTATAAGTCTTGGCGAGTTGTGGGCTTACCCTTCCATAGCATTGAATTAACCGCCAAGGGGGTCGAGTTGTTTCCGTTCTAGATTTAAGTTAGTCTATAAGTCGTGTGCTAATATAATCAATCGGGTTAGAAAATTGACGTTAAATATTTCCGTTTTAATATACAGTAAATTAGCTCAATCAAAGTGCACGGGAAAGAAACAAAACAATACGAGGTCAATTCATTTCAGTTTCACTAACACAGACGTGACGTTACAATCAACGGGTTACTATCGAAAGAACGTTCACCTCGAATCGAGTTTTAAATGACTTTGAAATCACCGATCACGTTTTCACTCCCCGGTGAAAGCTTTGAAAATAAAGAACAGAACTATGCGGGTGAGATGGCTGACTCTTAAGGGGACTGGCTAGGCAGAGGAGATATTGCCAATCATAAGTTGCATTTAGGTTAAATATTAATAAAACATCAATACACATCTTTGGTGTTCACTGAAATAAACCCAAAACTACTTTCTATGACCCTATGCATATTATATAAACTTGTAAACATAGTTTAAGGTGGGCTGGAAGGGGATACTAAGAAAAGCTAGCGTTTTTGCAGATTTATGACAAAACATTTTTTTTGCCAAAATAAATCAAATATTACTCCAATTCAAACATATAATTTAATTTTCTTCACATGGTAGCCCCAATGTTTCTTGAATATCTGTCGAGGGTGTCCTAGAATTTACTGACAAATGTCTCTCTTCATTTAAAAAGTTTCTCATCTAATACCACCATGCTCATGACAGATATTCAGGAAATGTTAATATCAACATTGAAGAAAATAAAACTCTATGTATGTACTGAAGCAAAATTTTAATTATTTTAGCCAAAACAAGTTTTGCCGTAAAAACTACAAAAAAAACTGGCCTTTTCTTGCGTCCTCTTCCATCTTACTTTAAAAGTTGACATTTTCCACACTGAAAAGACCAAAAAACAATATTTTTTTTATGTGGTCAAAACCTAAATGCCCGGGAAACGAAAGGTAACTGGTCTAGGATCATAGAACGTGTCTTTTTGAATTGAATGATGTAACTTAAGATGGATGGTCACAGCACAAATTGTATTTTCATTTGTATTTTTGGTGAGCTCCTATTTCGTGCACTTGGAAATTTTTACCTTAATTCGTACCATCTCATGCACTCAAATATTCAGGTGTTATGATTAAGTAGACATTATTTATGTTTCCCCCATCTCATGTACTGAACAAAAAAGAAAGAATAGCTCACGGTTTTGAATCGCTAGCGACTTTTCTACTAGCATTTCTTCAACGATTTTTTAAGTGGTAACAAACTTCATAACGTATACTTTCAAATTACCTAACTAATTAACTAGATTAAGTTAGGTTAGGTGTGGACTTGATTAAAGGAGGGTAAGATGGGTTGAAGATGACACAGCTACGTAGACTTACCCTAGCGCACGAGAGATGAACGCTTCACTTTAGACGAGGGGAAGAAGGAGTGGAAAAGTCGCTGGTGATTCAAAGTCGTGAGCTAGTCTTTCTTTCTTATTCAGTACATGAGATGGGAAAAACTAGTGCACGAGATGGGACAAATAAGAAGAATGTCTATATTCCGTTCACGATAGGTTTTTACCTGGATGACAGTTCGAAAATCATATGTTTAGGTTTTGGGCTGCCAACACTTGTAAAAGATCACTGTTTTGTTATAAATGTAAACATATTTAATTACCTATTATATATTACATTTAAAATAACGTAAACTTAAGTTTTTTCACACTATTTCATTTTTTTAAATAATTTTTTATCCACCTCGAAACAATATTTTAATCATAATTAAAAGTACTTATTTTTCGTTTTGGAACTTTACTGATTTGGTGTAATATAGTGCTCACATAATACCTTTTAATACAGGCATCGTATTTACTTGGAAAAGATAAAATTCTTGTAATTTTTTTCATACAATAAATGATTTTATGATTATTTTATAGTATTTTGAAATATTTAACTGAATAAAATATTTTCATCAACTGCGTGTCTGCATCATTGTAAAAAAAACTGTTTACCGCTATGTTCAATCATATGGTTTAGATTCGTCAATTGCCATTTTGAAGCAATGTTCGTTAGAAGTTTTTATGAAAGTGGGGTGAATATTTTTTAAGGGGAATAAAACTATAAATAAACTTTGTGTCCGACCTCAAATAAATATATAAATAATATTGGCCTAAATTACTGTGGTTAACTATCACATTATTATATTACCATCTGTTTTCATTACAATCTTCCAAAGTGATAGATGTCAGTTGTTGGCGTAGTGATTTATTAGGGATTACTTCTAGTAACATTTCGAGCTGTCATACAGGTAAAACTTAGCTCGTGAATGACTTATACTTAATAATACCTCACAAATATTTGAGTGAACGAAATGGAACAAATTCAAGTTGAAATTTCCTAGTACACGAGATGGGAATGAACCGTATTTCCCCCCCTCCCCTGTTTTTCATCTTACAGCTGGGCAGTTCCACCCCGTAAAGCTATAAATCCACTTGGTTATTGGACGTTTATGAATTTCTTCTAGACTATCATAGCGCCTTAAGGTGAGATGGAAGGGGACGCGAGAAAAAGCCCATGTATTTGCATTTTTCATAGCAATCAATGCTTTTAGCCCAAATAAATTGAATATTTATACAGTATAAACATAAGAGTTTAATTTTTTACACAACAGTTCTTGAATATATCATGAGTATATTAGCATTTGGTGAGAAAACGTTTTCTGCAGGCTGCAACTATTTATATTCTAGAGCACTACGAACAGATATTCAAGAACTTTTGAAGTCACCATGTGAAGAAAATTAAAATCTTATGTTTCTACCGGAGATATATTTGATTTTAACCGTCAATTTTTGTTTTTTATAAAAACTTCAAAAATACTGTCCTTGAGTTGCCTTCTATACCATCCCACCTTACGGACAGTATTCGTCCAATGAACCGATCGGTCTGGCGAGATAATCGCCTAAAAAGGAATATCATATCGTGTTTGTTTTTAGATCAAGGAGACATTGCAGCCCCTGTATGATTAATAACCAGATCAAGGAATGCAAGAGTTGCGTGCCAAGCTCAAGGTCATCGCCAACTGGATCTGTTTTGGGAGGGAGTAGGAGGCACGTGGGCAAATGGAGCTGAGTTTACGGTTTTTAAAATAAACGACAAGGACACTATGAGAATAAGTTATTTAAAGTGACAGCTGTCAACAGAGGCTTTCTGTACTGCATTATTTGTATTTTAAAGGCTTTATACAAAGCCAGTCGGTGTCAAGGGATTTTTCATGAGCGAAAACAAAATCGGTAGCACAACTACCTTTGGATGGGAAAGTAAAGCCGTCTGTCCCATGTCGATTCTGGCAGTAAAAAAAAAAACCTGGAAGGTATGCGAAAGTGCTTTTCTCGATAAAATTATTAAAATATTTCACTTTCGCTCATAGACATTTTCATGTGCTGACATAATCAGTTGGTTCAGAAAGTGCACGTAAAATAACTCAAATAAACAAACATAAATAAAAGGCTTTTTATTATTAGAAACTTGATTTTTCAATCTGTATCTATATTTTGTAGTGTTCCTGGTGACCTGGCGGTCTAGGGGTAAGCTGTCAGACTTCTATGCTGGTGGCCGGGGTTCAATCCTCGGTCCCAGCACATATTTATCTGATTACCAAACCCTTCCTTCACCTCTGACAAGACATCTTGTGAATGTGGGGAAGGCCAGGCCTCCACCGTGGTTCGGATTCCACGTTAAACTGTAGGTCCTCCATTTCATCTCACAATCACCCTACCATTACACATTAACGTGGGTGCGTATAACCCGAACGGGTAGTAAGACGCGGTGCTAATAATAAAAATAATGTAGTGTTCCTTATTGACTAAATATAAATATACAAATATCACGATTAAAATCTAGAAATAAGTTTAATATTCAAACACAAATTTGATCATAACATTTTGATTAATAGCTTTTGAGGATTTTTTTAAATAATAAAATATCAATAGTTTTTAATGACAATCATTATTTCCCACAGCTGTAAACGTTAGGGAAAAAAAGGGCATGTTTTGAGGTTGACCCCCTTCAAAAGCGCGTAGAACACTATGCGCAGCTAATAATGAGATCATCTTAATGTGGAACCAAAAATACCTTTATAAATATTCATGACTAAAAAGTGTGACGTTGATATTTATGTTTGTGAGTGAATATTATAATTTGTTTTCTAATATAAGAAATTAATGGTTTTGTAAAGGACGGAATTGAACTTTTATTTATCCGTGCTCATTACGTGGTATATACGAGGAAGGTAAAACTTAGATGAAATATAACCGCATTTACGCTGAAGGAGAGAGAGGAAACAATTTAGTACACCAGGAAATATTCTAAAACCTGAACTCCTTGTACACGTTGAACAAGACCACGTGGTTTGAGTTGTCAAACAGAACAGCTAGCTACGTCAAGGTGCTAATCTGTGATGAGGGTAGGATACACTGTGTTTTCCTCTCCTCTCTACTTGTCAATGTGGGTGCCCAAAGGTGTGTACGAGTGGGATTATAGATTTTAAAATAAAATCTAAATAAACGAGAAATATTTACGTCAGGTTAAAAAAAGATTCTTTGACATATAAATAGATATTTTGATGTATCCTCGACAAAACAGATGTATTCTAATGTATCCTCGACATTAATAAACTTATTTTGGTGTACCCTCGACATAAACATATGTATTCTGATGTATCCTCGACATTAATAAACTTATTTTGGTGTAACCTAGACATAAACATATGTATTCTGATGTATCCTCGACATTAACAAACGTATTTTGATGTACCCTCGACATAAACATATGTATTTTGATGTACCATTGACATTAACAAACGTATTTTTATGTATCCTCGGTACAAATATATGTATTTTGATGCATCCTTTACATAAACATACACGTTTTGGTGTATCCTCGACTTAAGACTACGAATTTTTATGTATTCTCGGCAGAGAAATACATATTTAGATGCATCCGTGACACACGTATTTGAAAGTCTATTCGAAGTGAAATATATCCTCGAGTCGTTCATCGATCTAGATTTCAGTGGTTTGGACCACATTGCCTGACGTTACAACGATCCCTTTCAGGTGACCGCAAGTATCTCCTCACGTGAGTGCGGGCTTACACGGCCTGTGGTCCCCTGTTTGCCTGGGATCATCGACTGTACCAGCCTACGAGAGAGAGGGAGCAAAATAACAAGACCGAGGAAACCACAGATCTACGTGATACAGGTCCAACTTTCCCTTTACCCAGAATGTCACCCCCATTTACATTTTATCGAATTGGTCAGTACTATTTTTTATTTAGTTAAATAATCTACAATCCAATGTTCATAGGTAGGGTCTTTTTTGGAAACAAAAACTTTTTTGCGGCCAATAATAATAACATTCTTATATATTATTAGTGTTATTATATATATATATATTGATATTATTTACAAAAAAGTGACAGCATATTGTATGACTTGATGTATGAATATGTGAAAATACACTAGCCCCATGGCTTCTTTGGTGCTGAATGACAGCTCACAGCTGACAGCTGAAAGCTTTGAAAAGTTACCAGACCAGATTATGTATCCCTACGCCGAACCATATGATCTGCAAAAACATGTGTTTAGCAGCTGACGGTCAAAATTTAGGTATATACCTAAATGTTGACTGTCATAAGTCAGCTGTGAGCTGTCAGTCAGCACCAAAGAAGTCACGAGGTTACTGTAGATCTAGTAACTTATCTAGCTGTTGGACAAAGCCTTTTCCTTTGAAAATCAGAGTGTACACGGGATATTTCCTGTGGTTAACCTAAATTTGAAGCTCAGGGGCGGGAAGAAGTAAGAAGGGAGCGGGGGATGGGGTGACATCGAACTAATTCTCTATTCGAGCAAGAGAATACGTTTCACGTTTCTTTGGTCCCCCGACCGTGGTGGAGAATTAGCCTCCACTCCACTCCCTTCCCACCAAAATCCTTCAAGAAGGGTGTATTCTAAATACCAGTTTGATAATTTTTTTTAGCACCAAATCTTACCAACTGTTAAGTTTATACAACTATGTACTAATTACACTAATGGGTTAGGGATTAGGAAGGTTTAATTTAGGGGAAAATCACCCAAATTTGCGTGGAAACCCTTTTAGGAAAAACACTCTTGGTGCACCCAACTGAGATCAAACCCCGATCTCCCCGTCATCGGTAGTCTAGTGCAACACCAGATTAGCGCGTTAGACCACGCGGCCACCTAAGCGGTTAGTTTGAGACAAAGTGGGGATTTAGGGGACGCGTAAAGAGGCCAGTGTGTTTGCAGTCTTTATATCAAAACGGTCCTTTGGTCAAAATTGATGAAACATTTCTCCATTAGAAGCATACAGTTAAATTTTCTTCACGTGGTGATATCAACAGTTATTGAATATCTGTCATGAGTATATCGGCATTAGGTGATAACTTTTTTAGTGAATTCAGGACACCCTTGACATATATTATACAACTGCTGATATCACCATTTGAAGATAAATAAACTCTATATGTCTACTGGAGAAATATTTGATTTCTTTTGACAAAAAAGGTTTTGATATAAAAACTACAAGAACAAGGTTCTTCTCTCACGTCCCCTACATTAAGTACCACAACTTGTAATCTAAGTTTGAGTGCATTGGATCTAACCTGAAGGTCTTATACAGCTTCTTATTCCCTGCTCCATCCCCTCCCACAGGAAAAAAACCTGTTAGGATTGGCCGCGTTTCGGTGAATGAAAGTGAGCTACGAGAGAGTAAGGAAAAAAAACACTCGGTAAAGGAAGGGGGGAATTATAGGTCCTCGGGCTGTATCGAAGTTGTTAGGAGTGCGGTACAGAGATTATTACTAGGTCCACCCTTCCATTCAACCTGTGGATACAGACAGGCGCATCCGATATGACACACTTGGAGCGACGCCCAAAAACGTTACAAATTATTAGGAGCATGGTGCTTCATGGAGGTTGCCAGCACTTGAAAACGCTTTTCTCAAGGTGTTCTCTCCTTAAGATGGGCTATTTCTATAGATTTTTTTCGCTAAAATAAATAAAATATCACTACAGTAAATACATAGAGCTTAATTTTTCCCACATGGAGGTATCAACAGTTGTTGAATATCTGTTGTGAGCATAGCGGCATTAGTTGATAAACTTTTTAAATTAAGAGAAAACGTTCCCATGAAATTCCAGGACACCCTTGACAGATATTCAACAACTCTTGCGAAGAAAATTAAACACCAGGCTGCTACTAAAATAATATTTTATTTATTTTGACCTAAAAACTGTAAAAAATACTCCCCTTAGCTCGCGCCCCCTACATCCCTACCGTAACAGTATATGAGCTTGGTATTTACTGGAATTAATACAAAAATATTTTATAAGACTATATATATAATTTTAAACATAGTTACAAATCTGAAACTTCCCACTCCAAAAGGTCTCCAAGATCCAGGGTGACCTTGTGGTCTAGGTGTAAGGTGTCGGACTTCTATGCTGGGGTCCGGAGTTCAATCCTCGGTCGCGGCACATATTTGTCTGATGGCCAAACCCTTCCTTCACGTCTGACAAGACGTAGTAATCACAACTTGTGAATGTGAGGAATGCCAGGCCTCCACCGTGGTTCGTATTCCACGTTAAACTGTAGATCCTCCATTTCATCTCGCAATCACCCTACCATTAGGCCTACACATTAACGGGTAGTAAGACGTGGTGCTAATAATAATAATAATAATAATAATAATAATCCAAGATCCACATATTTTAGTTGATCATAAAGACTTAAATGCCTGGAAAACGAAAGGTGGTATAGGAGCGTAGAATGGTATTTTTGTGAATCGAATGATGTAATTTAATCTGGAGAGTCATAACACAAATTGTATTGTCATTTGTGTTTTCATCTTCCCTGTGTTTTTCTCCTAATGCTGGACAGCCTTGCCCAGGGACGTTATAGACTCATTAGGTTTCTGGAATTTACGAGTTTATGCTCGACCATTTTAGCGCCTTGAATGCGCTTAACCCTGGCGAGTAGTAGGCCTATATAACAGCACAAATATACCAATGTATCTTTGCAGCGATAGCTGAAGATTTACGCGTTATAATGTATTAAAAATTTTTACTGGGAAAAGTTATTTATAAAGAGGTTTCATTCTATTTTCTTGTTTTAAGTTTACTCTTCAAAGCCTATCAATTTTCCATATCATTCTAGAGTCCGATGTTTAATTCCAACCCTTTACACCTCGACGGGAATTTTAAAACGACCCCTCTGCCAGCTCTCTATTTTATTTGTTGAACCATACCCCTTTGTTAAGAATTAAGCTTTTATTTTTAACCAAAGAGGAACATTTTATTTACCGATACACAATCATACACATATAATGGTTTCCATGGTGATGTAAGCAAATAATGATTGTATAGATGATCCACACGCACACAGCAGAAAAGCTGAAAATTCACTAGGAAATTCGGTTTGGTCTACTATTCGTTGGAAGCTACTATTTTCGCTGATTTTGGACCCCCAACCTTTAAAACGAGTGCTCGTTTATGTAATAGGTCTATCCATTTTTTCGTAATTTCAATTACTGGAAATGAGCTTATCAAACAAATATTTATATATATAATTGACTCTACACTCAACCCTCACACTGAATGTTGAACAGTCCGGTTCGCTGCTCTTTTGGTCTTTCATTGTGCCGCCACATTCCCTAGCGGCGATAACTAACATATTTATGACATAGGACGCAACAATACAGATGGTTCTCATTAGACAAGTTTTATTTAAAACAAATAAAAGATACAAAAACTATTTGTGGCATCCCCTATCGATAATTAATCTGAAGTGATGAGTGGAGAAATTCGTACGTCCAATTGTTCTCACAGTCCACTGCCACGCAAGACGCAATAAGAATAATAATAAAAATAATGGAATGTTGGTGCTTAGACAGAAATATGAATCAAAAGAGCTAGAACCTACAGTACAATTTTAATAGGAAGGGGCTATCTGGAGGCTGAAAAAAGTGTCTTTGTTCGCGTATTCTTACGTCAAGACATGTAATCTGAAGCTGTCACTTTTGATAAATATTATCAATACTTACAAAACAACACTATTTATATTTATTAGGTTTTTTGTCTTAAGACAGTTCCATTCCTTTTGTCAGTGAACTTAGACCGCCAATACGCCCTGTACTCTGTGCCTTCTCCTACAACTAAAGAATTTTATTCTTTCCTTCAAGTCATTCAATACTTGAATCTTCTTTCTTAAGCTCCTCTTTCCTTCAACCTTGCCTTCTATGACGTGCAGAAGAAAGTTCCTGAAAAGGATGCTTTGTACTGAAGAATCATGCCCAAAACAGTTATTTTCTTACCTACTCTTCTTAGTACCTCTTCATTTGTCACCCTGTTTGCCCACCTGACCTTTTCAAGTCCTCTTGAGCACCACATTTAAAATCATTCGAAGTGTTTTTAATAACACTAAGGGTGGTATGCAAGAATGTTAGTAAACGCTTAGTGGACCGATAGTGTGGTCCAGAGCATACTATCGCTCCGCCTTTTAACCTATGATGACGCAATTAATCCCAAGCTAGTGTTCACTTAGTATACATTTAGTCAAGTTCTTGCATAAGGCTCAAATAATATAGTAAAATGTTATCATTGGTGAAAAAAAAAAGTATATGTGTGTGTTTTCTAAAAGGGCCTTCCTATGAAGAATGAGCTCACCAGAAGTGGCGGGTCGCACGAAGATTATTTGGTGCGTGTCTATTAGAGCGTGATCTCGTGATTTTAAGCGGCTTTTTTTATAGGGGAGGGAGAGGGGATGGATGGTGTTCGTTTTGTTCCAATTAACCGCGAAGAGGAGTTTTGGTTCCCCTCGGACGGTTTTCTGACTGATACGAATGTGACCTTCTCTCGCAATGGTTCACGCAATACTGCCTTAAGATTTTATTAGTCACGTGATCAGCGCGGCAGGATCTGCGATCCCATTTTCATAGGAAGAACCTTTTCTGACAGCCATAATAACTACTAGATCTAATTTAATGTATTCATAAGTCAAGTCATTGTGATATGCGACTGTTACTCTTGATATAATTATAATGCCAATACCTATAAAACACTAATAATAAAATAAAATGTTATTAATTTGTGCAAAATAATGTTTAGCATTAGAATTTTTTTTCTTCATTCCAAAATCTTGCTCTATTTGTTGAGCTCCCCGCCACTTTAGTCTCAGACGCAGCGCGTCTGTCTATAAACTGAGCAAAGGGTCCTTATTTGGACTATCGTCACAGCCTGAAAAATGTTATAATTGATTAACTGGGAGCTTCTCCTTTCGCAATGATGATTTAAAGGCGGGATTGGGGGCTGGAGGTGTTCTCTGTTCTAGATTTAAGTAAATCTATGAGCCGTGTGTTGATATAGCCAAGAGGTCCAGAAAATGCACGTTAACAACTAGAAATAATATAAAATATCGGCCAATGGGGAAAAAAACTCAACCACAAATGAAACTCGAGGTTTCATACCAACTCCAATTTTGGAAACAAACAGGACATATACATTACACACAGGAACGAATGGCCCACCCCAGACAATCTCTTAGTCACTTGCTGTTCTTTAGTTCATTCTGTTCGTCACCAACTTTGCGAGGAACATTTAATGATGGAAAAAGAATAAGAAGAGGAAGGTCATTAGCACCAATTAGCAACAAATGTTCAGTTGGGCCACCTACCACTGAAATGTTGAGATTTTATTCCTTCCCTTTCTTCAACTTGGGGTACTTAAATTTCATCTGGCAATATCTCAGAGAAAACAGGAGTCACTGACTGATCCCATCTTTGTTTTTATTTTATAAAATACATTTTTTTTTAGCCCCACGTGTTACTAATACCCGTTTGGGATTAGGCATATGTAATTATTGAACTAATGTATTAAGGGCGAGGAAGGTTTTATTTAAAGAAGTATACCAGCATTGGTGTGAAAGTAGAATAAAACATTATTTAGGAAAATACATCTTCAGTACACTCGACTAAGCTTTGAACCACGATCTCCCCGTAATCAGCAGTCTGGTCTCTTGCGATAGTAGCGCCTTAGTTAATGCGGCCGATTAAGAAGCAGCTTTTTACATATTCGATTTTATTAATTAAAATATTTTTTAAGAAGTAATGAATAATATTTGAACGTGAACTTAACTTAATCAATTAAATCGTATTAATACAATTATATGTATCATTAAGATATAAACGATCTTACACTTAGTATGAACTCTTGTAAGAATATGTCTAGAGAACGGTTATAATTTTTTTAAAGTTTAATTTCACAGGTTATTAGTGGCTTAACCTAATGCGTAGGCGTGGAGATGGTACCTTAAAATAAATTGCAAACACATTAGCTTGGACAGATGATGGGAAAATATTAATGATAAATCACTTGTAAGCTTATATATAAATTTCAACATTTCTCGATAGCCATTTGGGCTACAACAGTAATGTAGTTGGACCTTGGAAGGCAGAATTTATAAGAAATGTACCCACATTTGCGTGGAGTGTTGAAAACAATTTAGGGAAAACCACCCACGTTACACTCGGCCTAGATTCAAAACTTGACCTCTTAGTCATCGGCAATCCAGTTTATTTTGAGCTTGAAGCCTTGGACCGTATGACCATTGGTGGGGTTAAGATCAGACTAGTAGTAATGGACCTTTATTAAATGTCTTAATTTTTATTTTAGCACCCCGCCTTACCACCCATTCGGGTGATACACTTTAAATATCTTAATGAGCTCTCTTAAATTGAAACCCAGTTCCCTGTGAATTGCATTCAGCCTCCTAACTTAAAGGTTGGGAATCAAATCTTGGATGGGTATAGTAAGTTTTTCAATTTTCCTTCAAGAAAATGTGGGCACACTTCCTCAAGGTTATATTTTTCTCATCTCTAATATACCAGGGAAAATATTTGACTAACATTAGGGGGTGTGGGAATGTTGATTTCTGAAATACATTTTTATATGCCTATACATTTAAAATTAAATTCAGTTTCAGTCATACCAATTTATGTTTCGTCCAAAAGATGATTAAGAAAATTGCAATATAGTGTGACGCTTGGTTGGGGATAAATTACCGTTCTAACTTGACCAATGTGTGGCAATACGCACTTTTAAGTTAAGTTGGAGTTGTAGGGGACGCGATAAACGCAAGGTTTTTGCAGTTTTTATAGAATTTTTTTTTGGGCTAAGATAAATCAAATAAATCAAATCAGTGCAAACACAGAGATTAATTTTACTCACATGGTGGTATTAATAATTCTTGAATATCTGTCGAAGGTTTCCTGGAATTTAATCCCAACCTTTTCTATTCCTTTAAAAAAGTTTCTAATCTATTGCCACTATGCTAATTATAGATATTCAAAATTGGTTGATATCACCGTGCTAATAAAATTAAACTATGGTTGTACAGAAGCAATATTTTATTGATTTTGACCAACAAAATATTTTACTGCAAAAACACTGGCCCTTTCTCGCGTACCCTACATTCCCACCTTAACTTAAAGTAAAGACCTGCCTCGGTGGCGTAGTTGGCTAACGCGCTTGTCGTGTTGAGCTCTACTGCTGAGGATGGGGAGATCGAGGTTCAAATCTCGGTCGGGTGAACTGGGGGTGGTTTTTCCTAAATGGTTTTCCACTCTCCTTCCACGCAAATGCGGGTTCACTTCCTCTAATTCAACCTTCCCAATTCCTAATCCATTAGAGTAATTAGTACTTAAAGCGTATAACCCGAACGGGTAGTAAGACGCGGTGCTAAAAAAAATTAGTACTTAAAGCGTATAACCCGAATGGGTAGTAAGACGTGGTGCTAAATATTATTAAAGTAAAGGTCCAAATCATTAGCAATCCGAATGCTTTATGTGGTCACATTATTGATGATGTCCTGACAAAATATCACCGCTCGAAAACTGCTTACAAATAACCTAATTTGCTTCAAGAGAAATAACTTTGTCAAAGCGTCCGAGAAAGTGGTATCAAATTTATCAACAAAATTAACTGGGTTTTGTTCATCTTGTTTCTTACTTTAATCCCACCCTGGACCAAAAACAAATGTCCTGAAATTTTTAAAGGGATGGTGAATATATTTCAAAGTCCACATGATCTGTTAAACTAAAAGTGTTGTTCTTTTAACACCCTCCCCCCTAATTTATCCCTCTCACACCAAGTGAATTAAGTGAAAACACGTATTTATAAGACTTTTATTTTTATTTCAAAAGTTATTGCTACCAACCTGCCTTTTGTTTCGAAAACAAATCGTTTAAATCTGTGGGTCCATTCTGTGACTCCCTTTCCCCATCTCAACTCCCTTCTTTTCCCAAATGATGATGGTGGCTACTTTGCATAGAGTATTCTTTTTCTTACGAATGAATATATTTTTTCTAAACAGGAATTTGGATACTAATAAGACAATATATTTGCCTTTTATGTATATTTAGCGAATAAAAACATTTATATTATTACTAAAAAAAGCACACACACTATTTTTGGTGGCTTCAACCTTGATATGTTTAAGTAGATTTAAAGAGCCTTTGTCCTGGGCACTATTTGACCAGAATATTTGGCCATTTACGGAAATCATGCCTTAAAAGGAACTAGTCGGGTTTTTTTCTTAAAGAAAAACAATAAGTTATATAAATGTTTCGGAGGTTTTAATTTATGTCCACATAAAATTTGTCCGGACCTATCTTAAGTTAAAACAAATGTAGACAGTGATTCTTACATCAGTGTGGTTGATGTATACATATAGTTAAAAAAAAACGGACGTTGTACGAATAATTACCTAGTGATGATCGTGGTTATTAATTTGATTTCTGTCATTTACAGTTTTTCTAAGCATTCTTTATTTGCAATTATATAATTCGCATGAATAGTTAGAAGTACACGTCACGTTTAATAGCAGTGAAAAATTAAAATAAAACGGGAATAAATGACATTAAAATAGTATACATATTTACATAAATTATATTTTTAAAATGAACCCGTCTAAAAATATCCTATCTAACTGGAAAGAATAAAACCGACATGAAATAATTTTTTTTTCTTTTGTTCAAATACTTTTGAAGGACGACGCTAATCGCTTATATGATTAAAAGAAACAAAGATAAACAAAGAAAAAAATACAGAGTTACATATTTACATAAATTATATTTTTAAAATGAACCCGTCTAAAAATATCCAATCTAACTGGAAAGAATAAAACCGACATGGAATAATTTTTTTTTTCTTTTGTTCAAATACTTTTAAAGGACGACGCTAATCGCTTATATGATTAAAAGAAACAAAGATAAATAAAGAAAAACATACAGAGACAACAGCCAAGAAGGAGGGAAAATATTAATAAGACAACATGACAAAGACAAACAGAGCTAGGAAAGAAATTTATAGGTTTGGAAACATAAGAAAAACTATTGAAGAAGGTCCAAATATTATGAGCTTATCACGGCAAAAAAGGGAAAGAACTTTAGGTATATGTGTGTGTGTCATGTGAAAAAGGTTGACTAGTGGTTTTGGGGTGAAGTACTCTTCACAGGACCCGATGTGTGTAGGTTCAAACTCCAGTTGATGGATTTTCTTTGAGCGATAAAAATCCTTAGCACAACTTCCTTTGGAGGGGAAGTAAAGCTGTCAGTCCCACGTCGATCGTGGCATATAGAAGAACCCTTGAAGGTATGTGACAATAGCTTCCTGGCAATATTGGTGTACCCTTTCACGCTCACTCGTATAAATTCAATGTGAAAAGTAACAGGAACCATCACCCTTCCTGAACTCCTCTAGTACATGGGATTTTTACCAGATGGTGCGGGCAGCAATAAGAAGCCAAAGGGATGAGTGCATGCTAAGCGCTAGATGGATATAAAGCACATCAAGTCATCTTTGGGGCTATTGATTTAAGGGACGTAGGGAACCAAAGTCAAGGTCAGTGTTTTTTGCAGTTTTTATGGTTAAAATAAATCAAATATTGCTCCAGTAGAAACATACAGTTTAATTTTCCTAACATGATGATATCAACAATTGTTGAATATCTGTACTGGACATAGCGGTATTAGATTATAAACTTTTTAGACGAAGAGAAAAAGTTGTTATTAAATTCCAAGACACCCTTGACAGATATTCAACAACTGTTGATATCACCATGTGAAGAAAATTAAACTCTATTTTTCTACTGGGATAATATTTGATATATTCCGGCCAAAAATGTTTTGCTATAAAAACCACAAAAACACTGAGCTTTTCCTACGTCCCCTACACGTCCACCTCGAGATACTAGATTATTCGAGCAGAAACTGTTAAAACAAAATAAACCAAATGAGCTTATAATGTTACTGGGGAAATCTGTCCGGCAATAGTAGAACAAACAGGGGACAAGGAAAATGTTAGTGACAATACAATTCGTGTTGTAGTTCCCCTTGATAAATTACATCAATATATTCACAAATATCTATTATATGCTCTTATACCAGCTACCTTTTGTTTCCCGGACATTTAGGTCAAAATATGTGAATTTTTGGATTATTAATAGTGGAAAATATAAAGTTTTAAGCCAAGTATAAATAGAGTTATAGAGAATAGTTTTGTGTTTATTCAAATAATCACCTAATTCTTGTAATGTTAATTATTGTTAAAGGTATTTTATATACTAATATTTAACCTACTTGAGCAACCCTGATTGGCATTATTTCAGCTACCTAGGCAGTTCGATTAAAATCTATATTACATCAGACATAACAAATAATCATTTGTCAAATCCCATGATCTGCATATTAAACTTTCAATATATTTTTTAAATAAAAAACTTACCTATAAAATAACCATAAAGATGTTATCAATGTTCTCCCCAAAATATATGTATTTGTGTTTTCTAAAAGGCCCTTCCAATGAAAGTGGACTATGTCTGATAGCCTGTACTGGCCCTTTGAGAAGTTTATACGTCACCCCATCCCCTCTCTCCCTACTTCCGCCGTCACAGGCCTTGCCAAATGTTACCCTGAAGTGTCCTGTTTCTACTCCAGGGAGGACGCAGCATCTTGTGAGCGACACATGGATTCGGTAACCTTAAACGTTAACGTCATCCCCTCCACCCCCTTCACTCCGTAATCCTCTCCGATGTCACCGATGAACCACCTGACGCTCTCAAACCGCAAGAGTTGCGTTCCCATTGGGGACATACTTTAGTCTTCAAGCACCTCTTCTAGCTCTTTCTCACTCTCTCTATCTCTTTCCAGATTCATCTTTCTCTTTATATCCCTTTCACACCCCTCTCTTTCTCATTTATAGTAATATTTCAAGCTGTTAGATAAGTATCTTCTTAAGAAAATTGTATTGTAAGCTGGTTGTTATCTCTGGGATAAGGCCTACTCTTAAAACCCCTTCTCTCGCATCTTATTCTTAAGGTGGGAATGTAGGGAACGTGATAAAATGTAAATGATATTGCAGTTTTTATATAAAAATATTTTGGTTAAAATAAATCCAACTTTGTATCAGTAGAACAATAGAGTTTAATTTTCTTCACATGGTGATATCAACAGTTGTTGAATATCTGTCCTGAGCATAGAGGTATTAGATGATAAACCTTTTAGACGAAGAGAAAAAGTTGTCATGAAATTCTAGGACACACTTGTCAGATGTTCAATAATTGTTTATATCTCTCCATGTGAAGAAGGAAAATGAAACTCTTATGTTTTTTTCTACTGGAGCAATATTTGATTTCTTTTGACAAAAAATAAATAAAATGGGGTTTCTTTAAAACCACAAAAAAACACTAAACCTTTTCCCTATACTCTCACGCATTATACCTTGCTCTCACGGGCTTATTTCAGAACGCAAAATGAAATTCAGCTGCTATATCTCGCTATTTACAAACCAGGTAACTGCAAACATAAGATAACGCTAGAAAGATCTGGCAACAGCGTCTTTTGAAAGCGGACTCACTGTACTGCAGTCGCTTGCCACCCGAATTCAGTGCGATGTCAACAACAACTACTATCTTTAATTAATCTTACAAGAATAGAGTGCCGTGTCTCTTAATGTAACTAAGCTATCATTTCTCGTTTAGACCTCTTGAGGCTGAAACTAATATCATTATTATCATTACCTGATTATCTGTTCACATGATCCACGTATTACTATCCGTTCTGACTATCAGAATGTTTACACTGATGGGGTAAGGACGAGGAAGGTAGAATTCATGGGAAGTGTACCCACATATTTAGGAAGGAGAGTGTGAGAAACCATATAAAGGATGAAAAACACATGAGTATAACGGTCCAGGATTCTTACCTTGAACTTGGTGTCCCTGGAAAACCAGACAAATGACGCTTTTGCCACCTGCCCACTTATTTTGAAACCCTTTTAAATAAACATATATTTTCTAAGTAATTTTTATGTCTCTACACCCATAACTACTGTACATCTATCTATCCATCTCTTTATAAATACGTATTTTGGTTTCATATAGTACAAGTCCGATATTCCGGCACGCGTAATACCCCTGCCCTCCCCCCACCAATCGTTATTTGGCTTCGCATCAGCGCCATTCATCTGTTAGTCAGTCTTTGTTAAATTTTGTGGGATTAGTCTTCAATCTGTATTACATATACATTACGGACAGCACAATATATTATTTTTAGAACCACATCTTGCTACACATTTGGGATATGTC
The DNA here is from genome assembly GCA_902141385.1 of Timema californicum. Lineage (NCBI taxonomy): Eukaryota > Metazoa > Arthropoda > Insecta > Phasmatodea > Timematidae > Timema > Timema californicum. The sequence goes on along the minus strand of CABFOW010000877.1, from coordinate 171,867 downwards.
TATGTACTAACTACTCTAGTGTGTTATGGATTAGGAAAGTTGGATTTAGAGGAAGTGTGCCCGTATTTGTTAGGTGGGAAAATGGAACAAATGAAGAAAAAACACCTTCAGACCACCCGGCCGGGATTAAATCCCAATCCACCCACCATCAGAAATCTGGTCTATTGTGAGAGATACGTCTTAAACCATGCAGCCACTGAAGCTGTTAGCATATTATTGTTTTTGTTATTACATATATCATTACATTACATATTAACCATTACTGTTTTCAAAGTTATTTTCCTCGTTTTTATTGTATTAAACAGATATAGTTCAATATTCCGACATATTTGGTTATCTGGCATTGCCGAGTGCACCAGATTATCGGACTTTTACTGTATTTAAAAAATACTTTGTAATGCCCTAAAATATTTTCAAAAACAACTTCACAATTTTATAAAAACTTCGAGTAAAATAATAATCTTACCTAAAGCACAACCGCTGGATTTGCTCAGAGCGTTAACTTGCCCGTAGAACTATCTTGAAATCCAAGCTAGCTTGTAAGTCGGTTTGTTTGAGAACACTCCTCTCCAACAGCCTGTGACAGAAGAGCCCCAATCTGAGCTCTGCCAGATGTTGTCACGTTCGCGAAAGACCGAGGGGGGAAGAACACGATGTATCAGAATGTAATAACGTGACTGCTTGTTTATGAATGAGGATATTACAATCGTCGACAGGAGAGTGTGAAGGGAAGGATGAGGGGGGAAATGGGGGGATTAAAGGCTGGATCCCGTGTCTAGCCTGTGAATCACATTCCAACAGGCACCGATCTCTCCCCCTCCACCCTTTTCCTTCAACTCTTCCTGTGTGCTATGGTAGATTGTACTCGCTTACTAATTCAATCAAATGTGCGCCTCTCCCTTTGGTTATGTGGTTAGTGTGTTTAATCACGAGTCTTATTGTTTGTGTTTATCTATGCACCGGCTCTTGATACCCGTTTGGGTTACCTGAATATTTACTTTAATAGGGTAGAAATGGGCTGGGGAGGCTTAAGGGCCGGGAAGCTACCCGGGGCGCCAGCTCAAGGGATGGCTGGAGGGGGAGGGGGGGCGTCAAACAGAGTACCAACCTAACCTAACGTAACAAGGGCGTAATAATGGAGTTGCTAGCCATAACACTCGTGCACTTTTTGATCCTAATTGGAAATGCGCTGTCTAAGGGTAAGGTGTCGGACTTCTGTGCTGGGGGTCCGGGTTCAGATTTATTTGAATACCAAACCCTTCCTTCACCTCTGACATGACGTGTATTAACCACAACTTGTGAATGTGTGGAATGCCAGGCCTCCACCGTGTTTTGGAAACTGTAGGTTCCTCCATTTCATCTCACAATCACCCTACCATTACACATTAGCGTAAGTGCGTACAACCCAAACGGGTAGTAAGACGTGGTGCAAATAATAATACTAATTTTACATCGGCACCTAAAAAAAATTGCACTCTTGAACAGATTTTTGCAATTATCTTGTAAACCGTTCATTAAATAAAAGTGTTTGATTTAACTAAACATAGATAGTGTATTTGTGTACAAAACTTGTTCTTATAGCTTTCTTTGTAGTTCAAACTGTTTTCTTACAATCTCGCAGTGAAACATTTGGAGTTAGATAAGCGATTACTGTTTACCATTTGTAGGGTTCCCCTTTCAAATTATTTTCATAACACCCCTAGATAAAGTCATGTTTGGAGTTGCTGGGTTTGAGGATTATATTCATATCATGCTTATGCTACATTATGTTAGGAGCTATTCAGTTTGAGGATTATTTTCATATTTTCCATTTATTCACTGGCTGTATAGGGAGGTGACAAAAAGTAATCTCACTAGGGCGCAAAATTGACCTCAGGTCACCTCCGGAAATGAGGAAGTTAGAATTGAGAAGTATTACACCCGCATTTAATTTGGGCAAATAAACTACTCTTAATACATCCGAACATGATTCAAACCCCGATCTTCCTGTCATCGTAAGTCCAGCCTTTTGGGAAAGTGACGCCTTAGATTTTATACCATTCGAACACCGCTAGTATAATTTGCCTTGGTTCAATTTCGCGTGGTGTTGACGAAAAATACTTATTAAAGTAGGTTTTCGGTTGGAAAAACCATAAAAAAACATATAAACTTTTTTTTTTGCGATCAACATTGAAAACAGTTTACTACATTATTAGTGTCATTTTATAATTAGACTATTGATGTCTATTCAAAGCGATAGCTTCAGCTCACATGACTTGACATATGAATCAGTGTAATTAGGTCTAGTAGCATTTTTAGCCATCCTGTGCAAATTTTACTGTAAGCACACGTGTTCACAAAGTACACATAAGGCCAAACATAAAGTAGACGTAAAAATTTAGGGATGGTTACATTTTTTGAACAAGTGATCCACTTCATATCGACGACCTTCGTAGTTATCTAGTTATTTACAAAATCATAAAAAAAAATCACCTTAGATAGAGAGGTAAGGGGGACGGAGAAAATCTTACGGTTCGTTACTTGAGGGGAACAAGGGGTCTAAACTAACAAGAAAAAAAAACCTACGTAATTTAATGACGGCCCTTTACCCTCATGTGCATGTGATAGTTGACACTACAATCACGTGGCGACGACAGGTTTGGCACCAAGGAAACGTTTCCCGCCACACGCATGCGTTGTCCCGATACCACAATGCGCTACTAGATGAAACGCATCCGGTACAAAACACTTCTCACGTGGTTCGCGGGAGTTAACAGTAGAATCATTTTCTTGCTAGAACCACAACGCGGAAAAGGGAGGGAGGGGGGGAAATGTCTGACTAAAATCAAGGACTCTATTATCTATTGCATGCATGTACTTGACCTTGGCTTGAGCCAGGACATAACGAGCATGGCTTAATACCAACGGAAGTGTATCAGAAATTACGTGGAGGGAGAGGGGAAGATCAGTTAGGAAAAAACCCTTTCAGTACACCCGACCGAGATTTGAACCTCAATCTTCCTGTCAATGGCAGTCTAGTCTATTTCGAGAGTGAGGCCTTAGACCATTCGACCACCGAAGAGGTTTAAAACATTTAATATAACTTTAATATTGAGAACCAAAATTTAAATTATAAGGCCAGGCTTACGACATTACATTAAAAAGGTTGTCTACCTTTATATATATTAAAAATAGCCTCTAAAATCATAATTATTAAAAAAAGAACGCAGAAATAATAGTTTTGTTAATTTGTGTGCACCCACAGAATAAATTTATAGGTGCACCACTGCATGTGATTAAAGATAAAAATTATATATATACACACCTGCTATTTAACGAAACACCATTCTATAAAACTATAAGAAAATATAGTTATACTGTATTGTACAGTAACCACCAATTTGATTTTTAATAAATAATGTTCTTTGAGGCTTTTAAAACAAACTACAATAGGACTACGTATATATTATTATTATAGCACTTTGTCTTACCACCCGTTCCAGCTATATGCCTAAATACTAATTACGCTAATTGGGTTAGGAATTGGGAAGGTTGAATTTAGAGGAAGTGAACCAACATTTGTGTGGAGGTAGAGTGGAAAACCATTTAAGCAAAACCCCCCTCAGTTCACCCGAGCGAGAATCGAACCTTGACCACCTTGACCTCATTAGTCTAGCTAAACATGAAACTAGCGGGTTAGCTAAGTAGGCCATTGGGTACTACACATATAAAACTTCAGAATCCCTCTAACTAAACTTGATTTCACATCGTGCTAAGACTAAATTTACTTCAATCTGACTGGGATATGAACTCGTAAAGCTAATGGAATTAGTTAGTCAATGTATTGAAACATAGTAGTGACTAAGTGGTCTTCATCATGTCATTAAGTCGACGATGAAGTAAATATATATTTCAAACAATTATCATTTTTGTCTAGTAATAGAGTAAAACATATCCTATGAACTTTAATTTTTGTTCAACTTAAAACTGAAATTAATCGATTTGCATATATAAAAGATCGTCAAAATAGCTCTAGACTTTGAAATATAAATTATTTTATACATTTTATTAAATTGTATTCAGCCTTTATCCATGAACCAAAAAAGCTAATAAAACAAAACACGATCTTACACCACTTACATCCTTTAAATTATTTACTTTAGTTGCCAATTTAAAAAAAACTACAAATAGATTCTTGAGACTTTTAATATTCATAGATTTTCTTGGCCTCCAGCGTTTAGGGGGCTATGCCTCCCGAAACCTCCGAAATTTCATTCTGGCTAGAGCTTGGATTTTATACCGCCCCGTAAGTAAATTTCTTAGTGCGCCACTAGATATTATAATTCTTATAATAGCTTAATTTTTTTTATGAATTGATAAATTATAGTGTCATTTTATTGATAAGGAAGATGAGCGTATTAATAAAAAGTTATACTAAATCTATTTTACTGAAGGCTTAATATTCGAATAATAGCACATAATATATTATCTTAAAGGTCAAAAAGAAGACATATTCAGGTTGTTTTATATTTGAAATATAACATTAAAACAAATTTTTTAATATACTAAACTGTAAGGTGGACATACCCGCATCGTTAGTCCCACAGTCAAAGGAGTAAAATTTGCAAGGACCGGATTGCCGGTGACTGAATGGTCAAAGCTCGAATCTCGATTGGATATATGAGGGTATGGGAGGATTTAATTTGTTATTTATCACTGCTTTAATAATTTTTTATGTTAAGGTAGGTGATTTTAGTCTTAAACCACTCTTTTATTCCCAACTCCTTAGATTAAATTGTCAATAATCATGGTGTCAGACGTACTAATTAAAAATAAATTTCAAACATTTTCATTAAAATAGAAAATTTAGAATTGAGTTTGTACGTTTGTGTTACCGTACGAATAAAATAACGTGTTAACATTACTCTAGAGTCCAATTTTCACAGTAAGGGCCTTATCCGGCGGCTAGAAAGTTTACTAAATCTACATTCATGTATTGATACGTTAAGTCAGCTGTAACTTTTGATATATATCATTAAGGCTCTGCGAGTAGGCTTTTTTTTTACTTTGAATCGAGTTTGAATGAAAACGAGTTATTTTCGAGTTCGAGTAGTGTAGAGCATTATTTGAACAGTAAATATTTTAATTTGGATTTTTGTAATACATAGAATAATGCACAAATCATAAATAAGTACAAGTTTTTTAATTACTTTTTGAATAAATTATTAATCACATAACTTAAAATCATTAAATTAGTTTAATATATTTGCAATTTTTTTTAACTATACAAAAGGAAATATTGATAAAGTCTATTTCCTATGAAATTATAACTTAAGAATTGAATAAAATTAACTAAACTAGGAGTTTTCGATAAAAAGATCGAAAATTCTGAGTACTCAAATTTTTAGAGTTGTGTAAAAATCTTTGAGTCGAGCAGCTACTAATACTAGACTCAAACTCAAATTTTTGAGAACTCGCACATTCCTTAATAATCACTAATACCTATAACTAATAATAATAATATGGTAAAATGTAATAAATTTTTTAAAAATTTTTTGTATTTTTTTAAAAAGGCGCTTATACTTTATAGATATCATGTCTTGGCTCATGAACAATATCTATACAAGTATGTTTTCATATAAATACATTTTATTTAAGACCTGTATGTTTCAATAACAATTCATGACATTTATTTGTGAAATATGGAAATATTAATGTTATTCGATTTTTTTTTATCAGTTCAATAGATGACCTTTAGGAAGGCGCTTCTCAACATAAAAATCCTTAACAAGTGTTATAAAAACATTCTTACTTTTAGCACTAAAACTTTATTATAACTATTTTTTTAATCTTTATATTTCTCGTCTTCTCTAGACATGTCATCTACACGTTATAAATTGTTTTGTCATGCGCAGACCGCAATAACGTCCCATTACAGACTTACTTTTCAGTCATCGTGAGAAGATTATGAATTTTTACGCCTGTGAGAAAAAAAAACTTACCATTAAAATGCCTTGAGCAAACGAATATTTCTGGCCTTGAAAAATCCTGCTCGTATACGACATTGAGGAAACACCACGTTTCTTAGAGATCCACCCACACTGAAATAACACTCTGGGCGAAACACGAGTACTTTGTTTTCAAAATGTATACATTTAAATAAAGTCTTCACATTTTGCAAATACTTGACGTTCCTATTGTTTTATTGATCCTGAAAAAACGAGGAGTTTATTTACAATTAAATATGTTTCCAAACAAGATTTGGCAATCTATAGTTTGAAATTATTTCATGAAAAAACTACGTATTATGCTTACAGTGCAATTTAATACGTTTATTTCTGACATTTACGTAGACAGCCACAGGACAAAATATTTCCTTGGTGATATGTGCTTTCTAAATTAACTCAATTTTGTTTATATAATTAACAATTAAAGCAATATTTGACTTTGCGAAGGGAGATACGGGTTGAACTTGATTAGTTGTCATTTCGTGTGTTTGAATCTTTGTCACGTGATAATTGTCAAATATGTGGACCAATTTTAACGAGATTTGGCAGGGGCATCCTTTGAGCCTAGGTCGAACAACGTATGTACACTTCGTTTGCCCTGAGAGGTATCAGGCTTACCTTGACGGACTATACTATGAACCTATCTCACAAGATATCCCATAGTGAAATAATGCAAGGTGAGCTTGATATCTTTGAGGGTGCCATGGTCGAAGAGTTATTTAAATTGTCAGATTTGAGACTGAGTTGTGTGTTTTTCTTAGTATTAGGTTAGTTTGTAAATCGTGTGTTGATATAATTGGTATGTTCAAAAAGTGCACATTAGATATAGCCAATAATTAGTATGCAATAGCTTGAATTAATTTTACTTACTTAAATCTTGCAGTAAACTAGATTGCCGATGACAAGAAGATCAAGGTTTGATTCTCGATTGGGTGTTCTAGGATGGTTTTTATAAAATGGTTCTCAACCCTCCCTTAACGTAAATTCAAGTACACATACTCAAAGTATAACCTTCATAATCCCTGAAACCATTAGCGTAATAAGTATATAAGTGTATAACCCAAATTGGTAGTAAGACATGGTGCAAAAAAAAAGAAGCAATTGAACATTAATATACGGTTTTAAACTACTTATATTAAAATCAATTTAATGAGGAATGGGTGAGCTAGGTAATTATTTAAGAAGTTTCTAATATCAAAATTGTCAATATGTCTCAAACGGGTAAGAGCTGGTCCATAAAACCCGCAGTACTATTTAAAATTGGAACAGTTTGTAGTAACTTTTATAGCTGGCAGATAATCTTACTCTAAAAATTGAAACGTAACTTTTCATAATTAAAGTATGTCATGGAGGGTGACCGGATTCGCAGGAAACATAACTCACTGTAAGAGGCTATTTTTTCCACATTAAAAGTAGATATAATTATTGTATGCAACAAATGCATGAGAGGATTGAATCAAGTGAGCAAAGCAATAAATTATCACGTTACAGAAGCTCGTAAAACATAATTCTACTACCTCTTGTTATTACTACAAGTTCAGTAGAAATGACTGTCATGTAACGAATGACCTTGGGACACTATAAAGCGCTCTACCTTACCACTCCATTCCATCCCATGTCAAAGCAAGTATTTCACGGATCGAACAGTTGGCCTTTGATTTTTTAATGATTAAAATAATAAATAAACATTGTAATCGACTGTGTTGGAACTTTTATTACATGTGCAATACCAAACTAGTTTTATTTTTGAATTTGAATTTTTTCACATCAGGTTTATTTAAGATGGGAGTGAAGGGAAAGCAAGTTAAGGAAGTATTTTTGCAGTTTTTATAGCAAATTGGTATGTCAAAAGAAATAAATTTTGCTTCAATAGAAACAAATAGTTTAATTTTCGTCAGATGGTGTTATCAACAGTTCTTCAATACATGTCGAGGGTGTCCCGGAATTTAATACCAACCTTTTCTCTTCATTTAAAAAGTTCTAATGCTTACTCATGACAGATATGCAACAACTGTTGAGGTAGCCATGTGAATAAAATTAAAATTTGGAGAAACATTTGATTTATTTTGGCTGAAAAAATGTTTTTATATTTTAAAAAATATATGCAAAAACACTACCCTTTCCCTGTGTTCCTTGAATTCCCACTTTAACGGATTAACCTTTAAAGTATTCAATAAAGGTCGGGGGTAGTTAAGGGAAATTTACCCCTATAAGAGAGTAAAGGGGGATGGAAAAATACTAGTGATAGCAACATTTAGAAAATCGCTTTACATCCCCTAATCCAGTGTTTCCCAATACCTCACCAGTAGCTTACCCCTTTTGTGACTGTGGCTGAACCAACGCAGCCCTTCCACCTTGTTTTATTTAAAATAGAAACAAATATGACTAAGCTAAACTAAGCCGTGACGGAGAGAAAGAAAAGTTTAAAAAAAGTAAATATAATAAAGTTTAAATCTTTGTTTAATTTGTTTATCAGACTTGCTATTGTCAACATATATTTTATGACTAATAAAACTCATTGGTACGTTGTGTACCTCTAAGGGTAAGTGTACCAGATTAGGAGAAACACTATTCTATTCCATTCAGCCAAGATTCGAACCTCAACTGATTAAGCTAATTTTTTATTACTATAACTTGCAGTTGAAATAATGATCTAGTATGGGTTATCTCTATATTTAAAATTTCATTGCGTTGATTTAATTTTATTTACTGGTTAATATTATTATTATTTCACTTTTTAATTAATCATCTTATTACATCCCACAAAAATATAATCCTACTAAAATTGGACACCGAATGACACTACATTTGAATTGACGTGTCTTACTTTTTAAAACGGAATGCCTACATTTTGCACCCTAGAACGAAAATTGTGACGAAGATACCAGAAGCTTCTTTGTTTCTCCTTCATCTCTTTTATGCAAGTTACTCTGTGTAGTCTGCATATTGATCCTTCACCCCAGTAGGGAAAGGGAACAAATTAACTGTTGGTTTCCAACTATTTAAACATCACCGACAAAATAAACCTCTCAAATTCTTGGTTTGATCTTTTTATTTTTCTTATTTCGCAAGAGTTGACCCCACAATTGTGATTCGCAAACCCACACGAGGCGCCACCATCACCATCGTGTCCGGTAGGAGGTCGATGATTACCCCTACCCCCCGCGGCAGAAGGAAATACCTGTGAGGACCACAGGAATGTCCACAGCCCAGTGTTTGTGACCGGCCTAAAAAAATTGGAAAAAAAAAAAATTAGAGAAATTCTGATTACCACCTGACGGTTGCAAGGTCGACCATTTTCCGAGAATCCCTTGGGCCGCTGGGTAGGATGCTGTGGGAGGTGGTAAAAGGGAGAGCAATAAATGAAGGACAGGCAAGGCCGAGGCTCAAGGACTACGCTAGTAAAAAAATGCCATATTTTAACGATGGTCGTACCCCTCCCCCCCCCTTTACCGGTCCCCTCATTTATCCAAAGTACCTCATCTCACGCCTTTTGCCTCTAAAACTGAAGGAAACCCACCTCGGTGGCCAAATGGTCTTAAGCTTGATTCACACGTTCACCGAAAATAAAAAACAGAATCGGCTTGAGTAGCCCAGCAATTTACACGCTGTATGTTGACCCATGATGCATTGCAACGTTAAATTTAAAAAGTTGATTATCAACATATTTTATTTTCTAGCGGATAAACATATATTTTGGATCATTCTCCCAATGGATGTTTTCAAATTATAAAACTGTTTCTTGGCATAATCCATACGATTACATACGCTTTGTATTAACCGGTGATTTCAAATCTCCTCACAAAGGAAAATGAAGCTACCTGCTTGCTTCTGGCTGCAAAGCGCTTGTGCTGTCAAAAACACACGCGCACTGACTTGAGATGGTTGGTTTTGAGATTTGATTGGTCCGTGACGAACATCTTGGGCAGAGTGGACGAAGTAGAGATGAGTTAAACTTCAGCAGAACAGCTTGGGTCAATGCGGCGAAAATCTTGTGATTGGCTTAGAGCTCGTCACAAGCTCATCACAAGCTCATCACAAGCTAGTCACAAGCTCATCACAAGCTCATCCCAAGCTCATCACAAGCTAGTCACAAGTTCATCACAAGTTCATCACAAGCTCATCACAAGTTCATCACAAACTCATCACAAGCTAGTCACAAGGTCATCACAAGCTATTCACAAGCTCATCACAAACTCATTACAAGGTCATCACAAGCTAGTCACAAGCTAGTCACAAGCTCATAACAAGTTCATCACAAACTCATCACAAGCTAGTCACAAGCTCATCACAAGCTCATCACAAGTTCATCACAAGCTCATCACAAGCTAGTCACAAGGTCATTACAAGGTCATCACAAGTTCATCACAAGCTAGTCACAAGCTCCTCACAAGCTCGTCACAAGTTTATCACATCATCTGTTTTGCAGTTGCTTTTCGGCAAACGTGTGAATCCACAATACGGCATATTCCTTCAATAAACTGGACTGCCGATGACAGGGGGATCAGAGTTCAAATCCCAATGATAAACTAGTCACAAGTTCATCACAGGGTCATCACAAGCTCATCACAAGCTATTCACAAGCTCATCACAAGTCCATCACAAGTTCATCACAAACTAGTCACAAGTTCATCACAAGCTCATCACAAGTTTATCACAAGCTAGTCGCAAGGTCATCGCAAGCTCATCACAAGTTCATCACAAGGTCATCACAAGGTCATCACAAGCTCATCACAAACTAGTCACAAGTTCATCACAAGCTCATCACAAGTTCATCACAAACTCATCCCAAGCTAGTCACAAGGTCATCACAAACTCATCACAAGCTAGTCACAAGGTCATCACAAGCTCATTACAAGCTAGTCACAAGCTCGTCACAAGTTTATCACATCATCTGTTTTGCACTTGCTTTTCGGCAAACTTGTGAATCCACAGTACGGCATATTCCTTCAATAAACTGGACTGCCGATGACAGGGGGATCAGAGTTCAAATCCCAATGAATGAGTGTACTTAGGATGTATACTTCCTAAATGAATTTCCTCTCGACCCCCAAGCAAAAGTTGGTATACTTCCTCTAGATAAAATTTTCACCACTATGCGATGACTTTTTATAGCTGTATTACCTTTTTAAAGTTCAGTGAATAGTGTGGGACAGGCACCGTCTTATCGAAGAGAAATATCCTTACAGTTTGCTGTTTCTTTTGGGAAAGAGCAGTTTCCAAGGTTCAGAACCGTTAAAACACTTCTCGTTTATCTCAGCATGTCTTGTGACACTTTAAAGCAAGGGTCAGCAACCCTTTTTGGGGCCCCGATCAATTTTTAGATTTATCAGAGGTCCCGAAATCACCCTTAATTTCTTCATTCTACTTTAAATTCTTTTTATTTTATATACATCTTGTATTTATTCCTTAAATTCAATATTTCCTCCAATATTTATGTCCCCACCTTTATAGAAAATACATAAAATAAATAAAAGGTACACTCCGCTTACTCCTGAAAGGTAACAGTTATACTTTGACTGATCACACTATGACCCTATCTTATAAACTGTACCATAGTTGAATAATGCAAGGCAAGCTTGCCTTTTCATGACAATATAGTCTTCCTACGAAATCGACGGAAAATTGCTGTGAGATCGACCGGTCGGCCACGATGAAACTTTTGCTAAACCCTGCTTTAAAGTATTTCCCAACAATTTTCTTTGAAATCAAAACTAAGATATTTCATATGAAACGTCGTTTAAAATGAGATAATGCTACATAAAAAAACTATAACACTTAAAATGTTAGGTTTGTAATCGTATAGGGAAATGTACTCTTCACCTTTGTTTTGGCGTGAACCATATTTTAAAATATAAATTTATCATTTTAAATTATTTTAAGCGCTCAGTCACATTTAAGATAAAAAGAACAGCATTGATAACATTTTACTTAATTTTTAATACTATTTTACAGGCATTGATAAGATATACATCAAACGTGACAGCTTAAAATCACTTGACTAGATTATATTAGAATTATTGCTCTAGTAAATATTATAGCTTACAGGTTCTGTTTTTCCGGACCAAAATTCTACTATACCTAGCCCAATCGAGGGGCCACGCTTATAAATCTACTACTATCCTCTCCCCTCCTCATCTCACACTTCCTCACCTCTTCGTCACCCCCTCCATTACCCATTACCCCTTCTCCATTTTCCTACCCCATCATCCAATCTAAAGAAAAGATTTATAATAATTAAGTACAACTAACAAAAGCATAGTGTATTTCTATTTTTATTTTTTTATGATGATTTAAAAAAAATGTAAATTTAATTATTTTATCTTTTTTTATTGTCATGTTGGTTTTAAAGAATGTATAGCTACTTGTTTGATATCAGTAACCACTTTTAAAGTACAGCCGTCCCGACATGATACCAACAAATGTTGATCGTGTCACAAACTATATCGAATTATTTTACTTCTTAATTATTTCTGCATGTGAGATTTCACTCGAGTCAATATATCAACTTGAGAAGAATGACAAACATAAATACAGCGCATTATGAAGAAAAAATAAAATAAAGGAAGCACTTAAACAATGATAAGAACGCAAACCTAAAAGCGCTTTAAGAAAAACATTAGGAACAGAGTGTTGGCAACGTGATCAACCCCAGATAGTCAATATATCAAACTGTCTAACCCTATCGGTTATCGAATACAGTTCTCTTAGATCAGTTAAACATGGTTGAATTAGCTGTTTAATGTTTCTAAAGACATGTATTAAAGTTACAAAGGATAGTGGAAGAGGTTTCTTTGAATTGAATATATACACCAGGTACCAGGCAGAAAGAACAGTTTACAAAAATAGATTTTTTTCGTGATTCCTTTATGGCATTTCCCCAAATAAAATTATTTATAGTTAGTCTTTTGTTTCTCCTGTAAAGTTTCCATTTCTAGAGTTGCAGGTTTTACGGATCAGGGTGACGGTATGTTGATTAATAAAACGTAAATAAAAATAAAAAATTATTTTTTGTGTACGAGAGAAACAACTAATGCCTTTATAAAAATCAAATTGCAAGGCGTGGACTGATCTATGAATTATATTTAAAAAAAAGTGATTATAGTTTCTTATGGATAAGAACACAATTGTCCTCCATTTCATCTCACAATCATCCTACCATTACACATTAGCGTAAGTGCGTATAATCCGAACGGGTAGTAAGACGCGGTACTACTACTACTAATAATAATATTATTATTTCTGCATGGGAGATTTCACTGGAGTCAATATATCAACTTGAGAAGAATGACAGATATAAATACAGCGTATTATGAAGAAAATAAATAAATAAAGGAAGCACTTAAACAATGATAAGAACGCAAACCTAAAAGCGCTTTAAGAAAAATATTAGGAACAGCATGTTGGCATCGTGATCAACCCCAGACCCCAGATAGTCAATATATCAAAATGTCTAACCCTATCGGTTATCGAATCCAATTCTCTTAGATCAGTTAAACATGGTTGAATTAGCTGTTTAATGTTTCTAAAAACATGTATTAAAGTTACAAAGGATGGTGGAAGAGGTTTCTTTAAATTGAATATATACACCAGGTACCAGGCAGAAAGAACAGTTTACAATTATTATTTTTTTTCGTGATTCCTTTATGGCATTTCACCAAATAAAATTATTTATAGTTAGTCTTTTGTTTCTCCTGTAAAGTTTCAATTTCTAGAGTTGCAGGTTTTACGGATTACGGTGACGGTATGTTGATTAATAAAAAGTAAATAAAAATAAATAATTATTTTTTGTGTACGAAAGAAACAACTAATGCCTTAAACTAATCAAATTGCAAGGCGTGGACTGATCTATGAATTATATTTAAAAAAAAGTGATTATAGTTTCTTATGGATAAGAACACAATGACAGGGTGCTCCTAAAAAAAGTTATTTGGGGTCAAAATAAGCACCAACCTTAGATAAATATTTTTTTCACGGTGACTCATTTGGGTTATTCGACATAAATTAACTATGGAAGTAGGGTGAAGATCGTGATAAATATAATTTAGAAGAAATGTACCCATATCATACTGGAAGAGTGGAAAACTACTTAGGACCAACAATCCTCAGTACATAAAACTGAAATTCTAACCCCTACCTCTTCATCACAAGCAAACTAGACTAAATGAACCTGACATTTAGACCACGTACCCACTGGTGTAGGTTTACAGCATATCCTAAGTATTATCTAATGTTAACCCTTTCGAATTACTTCCTTTCAAAAGTGACATTTGCAGATCACTATGACTTGACGTATGTATATATGAAAGAAGTTTTATTAATTTATGTAACTGTCTGACACTGTTCTGTTTGTTGTGTTCATACAATGTAGTATGGATCTGGTAGGAAGAACACTATCTGACAGCTACAAAAGTTACTAAAAATTTATTTGTCAAGTCCTATTATCTACAACCATCATGTTTGATAGACACAATCAATATCAATACAATAATGTTAATAGAATAATAAAACTCAATTTGCTCGTTGGGGGCTCCACATCCAAACCCTCTGTGGGTTTTCTTTACAAGTGGATGTAAACTAATGTAGTTCCAGAGATATTTTTAGATAGGTCTTATCATTTAGCCATAAGATATCTCCAAAGAAGGTCCACACCGACTTAAAGTTGCTCCATCATTTTGAATTTTTTCAGGGGTTAACTTTATTGTTTTGTAATTTTCCCGTCAGTTACAGGGTAGAAGTTATAAGTTTGCCAAATTTCAAGTTAATAGCTCATCTGGAAGTGGGTAAACATTAATGTCAGTGAGTGAGTGAGTAAGCCATGTGCCTTTAGAGTAGTATAATGTTAGCAATTTTGAACCCCCAAAAATATTTCAGTATTCTCTAAACTATTATTCCTACCAAAATAAGGGTACAGGTTTATTTTAACCTGAAGGTACAAGGTGCTAATAGCCCAGTGGTGCTTAGAACCTGAAAACCACAATGGTGGTAGTTTAAATAGGTCATCTATGTGACTATTTACTTTAATAGACTGTCCAGATGAATTATGTAAGTCGAAAAACAATTTACAAAAAGAAATACCTTGAGTAGATCAGACCGGGATACAAACTCCGTTCTCAACGTCATCAGCAGTTTAGTCTAATTGCGAGAATGAAGACTTAGACTAGTGCTTCATAAACATTTTAGAACAGTGACACAGTTCTTTTACTTCTGTTGTTTTAATTTATTATTGAATTTATTATTATTATTACTAGCACCGCGTCTGACTACCCGTTCGGGCTATACGCACTTACGCTAATGTGTAGTGGTAGGGTGATTGTGTGATGAAATGGAGGACCTACAGTTTAACGTGGAATCCGAACCACGGTGGAGGCCTGGCATTTCCCACATTCACAAGATGTCTTGTCAGAGGTGAAGGAAGAATTTAATATTAATGAATAGAATTTTTCGTCTTTCAGACGCTTTCTTTTTTTATGATTTTTTTATTTTCAAATAATTAAATTTTTTTACCGTTTCAAAGAGTATTCGTGACCTGCCAAAAAAAAAATTCGTGACCCACAGTTTTAAAACCACTGCCCTTGAACATTCGACCACCGAAGCTGGTGTCTTGACAAATTTAAAAAAAATAGATATCGACTTGTCCCCTTCTTGCACTCCTGTCCTCAAGGAAGAATACTCTTCAAAAGAAGTGGTCAATTTAAATTGTGGGTGGGTCAGCCGGTGAAACCACTAAGCTCCGCGCATGTTTGCATATTTGCTCCGGGAAACTCGGCCAAAATTATAATACTGCGCTCGATAAAATGAGCAGAATCTTGAACTGGAGAGTGAAACATTCCTAAGAGTAATAAATCCTTGCCAACAAGAATTTCTTTGGAAACTACCAGACTTCTATTAGAGATTCATGAAGATGCAGCGCTGATGTCATCAGCATGAAATTATTTTAAGCTTTTTATATATATTTTAGCACTCCATCTCGCTAAGTGTTCAGGCTATACGCATATCTACTAATTACGCTAATGTGTTATGGATGGGTATATTTGAATTTAAAGGAAATGTACCCGCATTGGCGTTGAGAGAGAGTGGAAAGCCATTTAGGGAAAAAATGCCCTCAGTACACCCGAATGGTACTCGAACCTCTATCCCCCTGTCATTGGCAGTATAGTCTGATTGCGAGAGTGAAGCCTTAGAACATGCGGCCACCGAAATGGCAATAAGGCATCTTTTAAAGGAACAATATATAGGCCGCTTATTTTGAATCATAAAAAATGATCAATGACTTAAAATGGGAGTATACAATAGTTTTAATTAAATATCCAATGACCCATTTCGATGGCAGCGTGGTCTAACGTGCTACTCTCGCAGTAGACTAGACTGGTGATGACGGTGAGTTTGAAGTTCAAAACTTGGTCAGGTGTACTGAGGGTGGTTTTTTCTAAATGGTTTTCCACTCTCCCTAAACGCACACTTCCTCTAAATCCCTAAGTACAATTATTAGTGTAATTAGTACTCAAGTTTATAACCCAAACGAGTATCAAGACCCAGTACTAAAAAAACTATCCAATGTACACGTGTTTAACGACCAACATCAAATTGATGGGTCCTGTAAAAGATAAAAATATAAGGCCAAATTTATTAAGGTAATATTCGATTAAATTTGTTAACACCATATAAATCTTTACATGTGGGCATTCGGACAAAGGCGTCAGACTCATATTGTCTGAACCTCCAGTGATGGGGAGGTTTTTGTTCGAATTACAGACGGCCATACTGAGTTTTTTTTATGAAGTGGTTTATCACTCTTCTTCCACGAAAATGAGGGTATAAGCCTACTTTAATACTTCTTTCCCTTTCTTCTTCGTATCAAATAAGTGAAAACATGTGGATATCACGAACGGGGGAAGCACAAAAATAAAAAGGCCATTTGTAATATTTGTGTCAAACAAATTACCACGAATGTTTAAAGTAAAATATTTTTATAGAGATATAGTGTAGGTAGCCTACTGATTTTTATATTCCCTAGGGATAGTGCTGATAATCACTAACTTGTATTCTATAATCTAATATATCAGGCTAAAAAGGATAAATGTCAATCAACGGAAATATCAATCCCCTTCAGAAGATGTCAAACAAAAACTATCTGGGCCACAGACAACAGATATTGAACTGTGGCCTCCCGTTTAAGAGCTAGGCACTCGTACAGCCCTCATAGTTGCTTTGTATGGACACCGCTAAGCTTGTGAGAACCTTCGGCATTTTGAATTCGAATATTGTTTAGATTCGGATTCGATTATAAATTTTGAATCTTAATATTATACGACTCGGATTTTATTCGAAATTTCTGAAGCTAGTCAAAAATCTTAGATTCTGATTTGATGTGTTTAGCTCAAAATTCTAATCTGTAATTCATACTTAACTAATATATTAATATAATTAGACTGGAAACCAGTTACGTGTTAGTGTGAAGAGAGCAATTATCTCTAGTTCCAGTTTGTAAAAGAATCAAATGGTGGACAGTTGTGGGTGACAATGGATATTTTGTATTTGAAGAAAGTAGTTAGCCTCACATTTTAGTAAATATTAATCAACCTTAGCACTATTATTACATATTGGTGTGGTCTTCATTTGATTTTTCACCTTTTGAGCTTAGTACTATTGATTACATTTTTTTATAAACATAAAATGTGTCTAATATATGTATCATCATTTTTTGAAATATTTTATTATTGGATTGGATTGGATTGGGAAACTTAACATAGTCAAATATTCAACACTGATTTGATTTTAAACATTATCATAGTAAGACTAAAATAAATTATTTGACTTGAATCTGAACATATTTTTAAAATAAAATATTTGATCCCATTCTTTTTAAGCATAGGATTCGGCTAAGGATTTGATTGGAGGAAATAGATTTAGCATGAGATTTGATTCGGATTCAACTCGAAATTTTTTTCTAGGCATGAAGCTCAATTCATGCTTGACTAATAATTTTTTTTTAGGAGTAAGATTTGATACGGATTCGATTTATGTCAAATGGTTAAGATTTTGATTCGAATGTAAATTAATTGAAAATTATGGATTTACACAGGCGTAAACACAACGATATACAAAGTAGGGCTGTACAAACGTTGATTTTTAAATGTGAAACTATTTGGAAAGGTAGGAAAGTTGAAGCAAATGTCGAAGATAAGGTTTTTGTTGTGGTCACAGAGAGAAGCTCTATTTCTATTTTTAAATGATCTATTAAGTTAGGTAAAGAGAAAGGCTTGAAGAAAAACAAAACAAAAAAAACAACCTTATTTTACACTGATATATCTGAAGTTATCTACGACTACGTTGTAGATATAATTTAATCACTAATCACTGTTAAAATTCTGTTTAGTGACTGTAATAAAAATTATCATAATGTTGAAATATGTCATATTTGATGAGATATTTCAAATCTTTTCGTTATACATCGAAGTTTTATTCTTTATTTAATATTTTTTTTAAAGAGGCGAATGTTATTGTGGATGTAGAAGTTGAAGTGAAGAAGATTTGACCTTTTACCTTGACATTTTAAAGATACGCACATCCCTACGATATTATATAAATACCTAAACATAAACATTCTCTTTCAATTATCTTTATCTACAGAGGTGTGACAAATTATAAGACTTAACATGGCTTTTAAGTGATATTTTATTTATTATTTAAATGTTAGAAACAATAAATAAAACAATGTTTTCTTATTTTAGTATTTTGTGTGGTCATGTCATTGTTCTTGATATGCAATTTTAGTCTTTTTGGTATGCTGTTAGTAAGATTTTCACATATTTTAAATGTATTGTATCGTCATGATGCCATACTTGAAATACATTTTCAATCAAAACTATTTTAGTAGTGATTGTTTGTTGACAAATTCTTTTTTTTTGTAACGATAGCTCACATATTTACAGTTTGATTCATATCCAGAGTGACAAGGGAGGAACAATGATAAATGTATTTTGCAAAAAGTTTTTCACAGAGATTACATGACAATATGAACACTTGAATAGTATTTTTGGGTTCTAACCCAATTTAAACAGATGATTCATGTTAATTTTGTCAGCTTAAGATAAAATTTGAAATATAATAAGATATATTTTACTGATATTAATAATAACTCAATATTATAATTTTCTGCTTAAAGAAAAAATGTGATTGTGCAGAGCTATATTCGTGTATAATTTAGAAAAATCATGGTATATTCTACTAATGTGTCTTACCTCTGTACATATTTATTCTTATAAACCTAAAAAAACAAAAAAAAACAGTAAAACTATATAGGCCTGATCCTCTTAAAAGAAGTATTTTCATAAGAGTATCCCCAATGTTGTAATAATTAGTGTTCGTATCTATGTTACTAAAAAATTCCCCCACATGTGGACCCACATGCTTCAAGTAATTACATATTATGCAATTTCAACTCTAAATCCTCTATGAAGAACTTTCACCAAATACTTGTAACGCTCCGTTCTCTATCAAGAGCAACTTCTTTGTGGAATTTTTGGCCACTTACAGTGTGGCCATTGACGCACACGCAAAATACATCCTTAACGGCTTTCACTAATTAACATGAAATGAAAAAAAAAAGACGCTCATCATATCAAATGTCACGATATATTTAAGGTAGGAATGTATGGGAATAAAATGTAGTACTTTTGCAGTTTTTATATAAATATAATTTTTTTAATCAAAAGAAATCAAATAATTCTCCAATAAGAACATAGGCTAGAGCTTAATTTTCTTCAAATGGTAACATCAACAGTCCTTGAATATTTGTCATGGGTGTCTTGGAATTTAGAGACAACTTGTCTTCATTTAAAAAGTTTTTAATCTAATGTTGCTATGTTCATGACAAGATATTCAACAAATGTTGATATCATCATGTGAAGACAATTAAACTCTATGTTTCTACTGAATCAATATTTTATTTATTTTGTAAAAAAAAAAAGCTATTAAAATTGCATAAATATTGCCCTTAAATCAGTTTCCTAAAGGTCCACCTTAAACCCCAATTTTTATAAGAAGCTCATGTCCAAACATCAACATTGATTGAAAATCACTAAAATTTGGCATTCTATAAATATGAATTATTTGATTTATTTATTAAGTATAAGGTTCACCTAAAAGTTATCAAGAAGCTTCCTTATGCTCAACTGAATCATTTATCTTCACCTTATTAAACTGACTAATAATGTAAACACTGGCGTAATATTTTTATTTCTGCCAATGTAGCAATATGAACGAACATCAGACTATATCAGAAGCTCAGGGGTAGGCTACATATTTGTTTAGGGGGCATTCTGTTTGTTTATTTAAAATGTTGTTATTTTTAATCTTAATTATTTAGTTCGCAGTTTTTAATTTGTATTTAATAACTATAACATAAGTTATGCTTTGTGAAGTTAGCTGAATGACTCCTAGACAAGGAAGTGTCCGTTTCTATCACATGGAAATGCCAATTATTATGAACTACATTAGCATATGGGAAAAATTAAAAGCCTTAAATGATTTAAGTGAAATTTATTTCATGGATATTTTAGAAAAACCCTTAATTAACCTTGTAAGCTTACCTATTATTATTCCCTTATGGGGTGGTCTAGGTAGGGTCATTGTGTAATCTTTAAGGGTAAGATTGTTATGTTACCATCCAGGGTAGATGAAGTATACATAAAACAATTATTTTAGTTAAGATACACATATGTATATCTTAATATGATTTTTTTTAGATCTATGGTTTTGTGTTTTTCACTTGGGATATATTTTTTTATTTTTTGCCATCTGAAATTGCTCAACATTCTCAGTTCAGTCTTGAATTTACGTTTTGTTGGGATCTTCCCATCAAGAAGGTTATATCTTACAAGGATTGTCTAGTTTCTCACATTTTCCTCCAAGCATTATAAACAGAGCCCGGGTTTTGAAGAAATGTCATCTTTTTATTGGTGCATTATAGAAAATGCTCATAAGTATGCCTATATGAATTCTGTTCATTGTCCTCTCATTGTAGAAATTTATATTTCAAGGTCATTTTTTGTAATTTTGAAATTTTAGGTAATATATTTTTGTTTTCATTCTTTAAGAGTCATTTTAGAGCAGTTTTAATAACTTTCGAGTGATTTTAAGATAGTAATGTCAAATAAGTATGTTTTTGGATACTATCGATATTCTTTGAATGCATAAATTCTCAAACAGTTTTTTTTCCAACACACAGTGTTCGGAATGAGAAGATAATGTTGGCACTTAACTTTGTATAAGCTTTGCTTGTTTGGTTGTAAAATACATCTATATGATATATATTATAATTATTACTCTACTGGGGTAGGAATGAGGAAATAGGGATTTTAGAAGTAATCTAACCACGTTTTCGTAGAAGCAAAGTGGGGAAAAAAATATAGGAAAGAACATCATTAGTAGGCTCAACCGCAATTTTGACCCCGATCTCCCGTAATCATCAGTCCAATCTAAAACGAGAGTGACGCCTTAAGCCATTCGGCCACCAATATAGATTAAAACGCAATTAAGAGTTGATTTTGTATCCCCCCTTTACATTAAAAAAACACCACAGAGGTCCTTCTACCTGCGACATAATTTCGTCCCCGACTGTACCAACACACGTTCACCTCGCCACCGGCTGTATAATTTGCTAACGCCGTGTCTTCTCCTGCCGACCCGTTTATTTATCCTCATTATTGTCGCTAGGAGCAGCCGCGCTGTTGCGAATGTGTAGCAAGTATTCCACGCAGGGGGATCAACCAGACCAGCTCTTCATAAAATGGAATAGGCTCTACATAAGCGCAAACTCGTATAAACAAGAAGAGGAGACAAAATATTGCCGAATTTCGAATGCACGTGGCTGACGCTTACAGAAAGAAAGTACGAGAATAAACTTAAATCACGGACCTGTACTTTAGGTCCCACCATGATTTTAAACCGTAACTTAAAGTGTCGTGTCGCTAAATTAGCCTATTTTAACGAGAAAAGTTGTATTATATTATTACTATAAGTTTTGTGAATAATATACCTCGCTCTCTCCATGTTATTATCGTTACTACATTCTTACCACTAGTTCTGTGAGCAGTAGACCTCCCTCTCTCTGTATTCTTATCGTTACTACAGTTTTAATATCTTTCTTTGTATTTAGAGTTGAAATATCTCCATAGATTTCCTGGGATTTGATGGTAAATTTTCTCCTTGGTGATCAAATTATACAGAAAGCAAATCAACATTATACTCATAGAGAATAACCATTGCTTACGTGGTTTAAGACGTCAGTCTCCCAAAGATGTAAAGACACGTGCTTTAGGGTATTAAATAGATTGCTTAGAGTTTAAATTTAAATCTTTTGATACGAGCTATATAAAAAAATCCATTTGAGTGGCCACCATATTGAAACTAATAACCGGATTAAAAAACTAAATCTTATTCATAAGTTGTTTGGTCTAGGTTCAAAGAATGTCCCTGCCAAATTTAGTATAAAGTTGTCCATGCATTTGACATTTATTACGGAACAGATATCCGGACACAGAGATGAAATGCCAAAATGTAAAGTTAAAAGAGAACCTGGATAGGCTTGGTCAATTATGAGTAAAAACATTTTTAAGAATAAAACTAAATACATCATGATAATAGCTTTTTTTCAGCTTCTAATGTAAAAAGTTTGTCACATACTCTCCCATCGCTAGTCGTCCATGTTAGCAGCAGCATTTCAAGAGATGGATGAACCATGTTCGTCTTGCGATCCTCCCAGCAGGAAACGTCGTTTGTTCTAACCCCAATCATTCATAAGTTCCCCCTCCTATTTCTCCCCTCCCACACATCCTTCCTTCACTCAGTCAAAAGTTCATTTATAATATGAAGACTCGAATGGCTTATCTACATTCCTCACACCCACAAATAATTTCGGAGGAAGCTATATTGGACCCTCAGGTATGTCGGAGGCACTATTTACTCGACTCATTGATTGTTCCGCAAAGCTGTGGTGGCTTTTTTTTAACACCCGGATCCACAGACTAAACATTTGGATGGTACGATTCAGCCCCTAGAATCTTGGATAAATGGCGTCATTTTTTTTATCATAAACAATTATTTTAGTATTAAGAACCTAAAATGAAGGTAGGCATCATTATATTTCAGCCTCTGATAGTCCAAACGATGTGTAAAAAAGGTTCTAGAGAGGAAAAAACAAATTTGAGCAAAGACTGCAACCTCATGATTACAAATGCATTTTTTTGCAGGTAGGCTTAAATTAATAATGCAGAACCTATAATTTATAATTATATTACTACTAGTAGCATATTTTTTACCGGGTTTATTTTCTCTACACCACCAGTTCACTAAATAAACTGACTTACTTTTATGACACAGCAGATTTTTGGGGAAATACATAATAACTATTTTAACCAGATGCTTTTAGAGTTTTTCTATGTAAACTCAAAAGCAATAGCTTTCTACTTAGATAAATGTGATTATTTACGTGTTCATTTGTCTCCTGTTATTTTATAAACGTAATGTTATTTAAATATATTTGGAGATAGATTTAAAGTCAATCCTAAATTTGAAAAATCTTTTCTGAAAGTTAAAAAAGCAACCAGATCCATATTGTGCATATCTCACTTTTGGAAGTTGGTTTAGATTTAAAAGAAACGAAATTTGATTTCACTGGTATTGTTTGTCAATATTGGCCATTTAAATTTATTATTTTATATTCGCTTGAACAGAGATGGCCAACATTTTTCTAAGGAGGTCTTGAACCCAGGACCGGCTTAAGTGTTTCATGTGCTCTTAAGTGAAACTTAAGATTTTCACCACAGTTGTTTTCTTTATAATATAATTAAACCGTACTCTCGGTGTGAAGTGAAATAATAATAATGGTAATAGTAATAGGGTGTCAAAATACTAAATAAAAACGAGATAACAAATTACAAAATAAGTGGTTGGCCTCCCTATCCCCACCCCAAATAAATGTGTGCACAAAAAATGATCCCTTTCCCCCCCTCCTTTTATATTAATATTTTTGGAAGCTTCTAATTAAATATCAAAATAATTCATCGTCAAAGTGACTCTGAATGTCATTAAACAATAAAAAGATTAAGTTGTTTATATAATATTAATATATATACCTTTTATCAGGCAAAATATTTAAATGTTATATTTTTATTTAGAAATAATTAATAGCTTATTTAACTTAAATAATTTATTTTCTAAACACACACACAAAAAGAGTTTTGTTTGAATGCGCTTATAGGAACTTTGGGCCCTAAGCGACCACCTTTCTAAAAACAAATCAAAAAACATTCTTAACTGGAACTAAACCCCCACTCCTAACATTATGTGTGTGCGCATCACATCTTACTACCCGTCTGAGATATTCACACCTTTAAATAGTAGAATCTAGAGGTAATTGACTCACATTTGCGTAAAGTAAAGAGTGCAAAACCATTTTCACCTTACCCGGTTGGGATTCAAGCCCCGTCCTTTCCTGTCACTGGCAAATGAGACCAGATGGGGTTGATGACCTAGCCCACGCTACCACCTAAAGTCAAGCTCATCCCCAACCGTTTGATGACAACACCAGAATGATTGTTATCTAAGTATAGGTAGTCTCCTTTTCATAGGTTGGATCTTATTTGACAGATGTAAAAGCTACTAATTTTATTGTATGTATTCATATGTTAAGTCATGTGGTCTTCAGATATAATTTGAATACATATTGTAGGCGACCTGGCGATCTAGGGGTAAGGTGTCAGACTTCTATGCTGGCGGCCGGGGTTCAATCCTCGGTCCCAGCACAGATTTATCTGATTACCAAACCCTTCCTTCACCTCTGACAAGACATATTGTGAATGTGAGGAGTGCCAGGTCTCCACCGTGGTTCGGATTCCACGTTAAAATGTAGGTCCTTCATTTCATCTCACAATCACCCTACCATTACACATTAGCGTAAGTGCGTATAACCCGAACGGGTAGTAAGACGCGGTGCTATTAATAATAATAATAATAATTTAATATATATAAATATTTATAGTCAGTATCAATAAAATAACCATAAAAAACTCAATGGCGTCAACCCGCAATAGAGCCAAACCGATCGAGCGGCCGCCATCTTTTGGTGAAGAGAGTGACAACTTCTGAGGGTAGAGGTCATGTGGTCAGCACAATGAACTCTCTGACCGTTGATCTCAGATTTCTAGAGTGTAACTGCTACTTTTTTTAAAAATTCAAGTAGCTCCTCATTTGAACTCACGAGGCTGAGTTGACCCATTGCTTCACAGAAAATGTGGACTAGTCGTGGATCGAACCCGGGACCTCTAGATATGTAGCTAGGCACTATGACCACTAGAAAATAAAGGCGGTTCAAAATGACATAGAGTAGAATGTCATATATTTTGATAATTTTTTTAAAATTTTCTTAAGGACTCTTTCTATGAAGATTGGATTGTATATAAATGGCTGTAGCTTTCAACAAACACTACTATATTGTTGCATCGGACTGTACCCTGATGCTGTGTAAGATGTCAGGGGTTCGAGGGTAACAAATTACCTTAAGAGCTGAGAACCCGGGATACTCAGATACGTAATATTGTACAAGAGGCACGGACATGGATGAATACATGCTATGTTATGTCCGCAGGAGTTCTAGAACTTCGTCGTGTAAGGTATGGGAGCGTTTCAACACAACCGTATAAATAATATAAAGAGTACAGGAGGAAAATAACGGGGGGAAGCTCCCATTTTAACAAGTATTGAGCTGATAACTTTTTAAAGTACTTTAGATTATCCTTTAAAGAAGTGTCTGTCATATTTAAGTTAATTTAAAAAAAAACTGCTGGGGTCCTAATGGTGTTTGTGAAATTAAAGTTGTTGTCCCGGAAAATTAGTGTGATGTGACTTTCCTCCTTTCCCCACCCTGCATACTTTTTATCAACTACACCTGTTTATTTAGCTCAGTTTGACTGAAAGTGACAAAGAACGGACTTAAGTACTTTTTGTTCTGCGAGTCGTCCCATCAACATATTGATTTTATGGTAGGATTTTTTGGTAAGCGTAACCTTAAAAAAATAGTTAAACTTTTTTTTCGTCGGTCAATATTGATAATATTCTACAATATTATTAGTGTTATTTTTTAGGTGTTGATATTATTCATCAAAAGTTACCGCTATATATTTCGTGTCTTGAAGTATGAAAACATGAAAGTAGATAAAGTAAATTTTTCTAGCTGTCAGATATACCCATTTGTAGGAAAAGAGAAGTGAAGTCTAAATACAAATATGAGCACATAGAATATTGAACATAATATTTATATTTGAATGGTGCTCAGAATTTTTCTAAAATTGATGAAAGAGGGGAAAATTCTACTGAAATAATTATATATGATTAGAATTTAACTATAATAATTTAAGAGAGTATCACTAAGAACGTATTTGTTTTTATATTTAAAAAACTTACGTTTGGTAAAAGTCTAGGTTGGTTTTATATTGTGTTGGAAAATGATTTGGAGTAAAAGGCTCTCTTAATTTTTTTTTGAGTTAGTTAAAATACATTACAGTAATTTGTAAAAAGAATATTTAAAATATTGTTCAAGCTTTAATATAATAAGTGACCTGTTTGCATAGAGAAGATTTAAAATTCGGTCAATGTTTGTGACTTGTTTGGGTTTTTGCCACATTGAAATACTTTAAATGTGCGTATAGCCCGAACGGGTAGTAAGACGCGGTGCTAATAATAATAATAATAATAATAATAATAATAATAATATTAATAATAATAATAATATATTAAGACGCGGTGCTAATAATAATAATAATAATAATAATAATAATAATAATAATAATAATAATAATAATAATAATAATTTAAGTGGCATGGATAAGGAGGGTTATTTGAAGAAAATTCCCCCACCCCCACCTACACTAGCATGGAGAGAGAATGGAAAATCTTGAGTTAAAATCTTAGGTGGAAAATTACTCCCCACCACCAAGTACACATCTGACTTGGATTTGAATCCACACCTTCACGAACGACAAACTCTTTTACAAATAGTATTTGGGCCTTCATCGTTATATACAATAATACAACCTGGAATCAAACCAGGGGCGATCTAAACTTTGTGGTTGACCTCCCTACCCACTAGGGCCACAGGGGAGGGATTTACGTCATTATTCTAGCCTCGCCTGTTATCACTCAACACGTCACGTGGGCGTCAATAAATTATCTTTGGGGAGTCCTCATCTTTCCATGCTGCGTGCAGTCTTCGTCAGCGTTGCCAACTTTTAGATTTTGAAATCTTATGCACGATGTGAATAATACTGGTATACTAGATAGTACCTGTACGATCAGGAGTATTTTGTTTGGATCTCAGTGGGGTATACATTAATTTTAATGTGGTGCGAATAATTTATCAATATATTATAATTATTTCAGACCTACGTGCTAGTATCTCCAGTTGTATACTAAGTATTATTTTGTATACAAACCAAATAAGTGTTTGTTATTTTAAACAGTAATTAAGTGGATATCAAACAAAATTAACCCTGGAAAATAAGTGCAACTACCTTTCCCGGCAAAATTGGCAGGCCCTTTAACTCTCGATCATAGAAATTCTCATGTGCTGACATAATTAGTCGGTTCAGAAAAAGCACGTTAAATACCTCAAATAAATAAATGGATATCGCCTATGTGTTAGTCAGGTTTGGCCAAAATTCATTATCATCCTTTTCTTATAGGCCTACTGTAATCCTGAAAACAAAAGTACAGTCCAATTTTTATGGCATTATTGGATAACTAAAATAAGATTTTTTTGAGCACCGCATCTTACTACCTGTTCAGATTGTAAGCATATTTACTAATTACGTTAGTGAATTAGGGATGAGTAAGGTTGAATTCAGATTAAGTGTTTTGTATGGAGAGGGAGTCGAAAGCTATTTAGAAAGAAAAAACACCCTTAGTATATATGATTGGGATTCAAACTTCAATATCTCTGACATCTGTAGCCTAACCTATTGCGAGAGTGGCGCCTTAGACAATGTGGCCACCATAGCAGGTCTAAAAGTTGCAAAATATAGTTTCACATATTCATATGTCAGTCCATGTGATCTGTGGCAATAACCTTTGTTAGATATTATATCAATACCAATAAAATAACACTAATAAAAATATTTATTTTTTATAACAATCTAAGCATAAAAAATATGTCTGTATTTCCCAAAAGCCCTTTTCTATTAGAATCTGACTGAAATAGACTGCCGGGGAAAATCTAACTCTTTTCAAGTTCGTTTGCCTTCACTTGAGAAGAGTTGGCAACCATGGTCTTCTCCCAAGGCGTGGACCCTCCTAACGGGCCTGTGGAGGAGGTCTTATCTGTCAGGTCACGGGCGAGGTCTAAATTTGGTCATCCCGGGTCCGAAACCGGCCACTTTCGCTTTCCTTGGCGTAGTTGATTGACCACGATCATTACTCGCCAGTGTGGTCAATTCCCTGACGACAGGACTGGTGGCGCCCGTGTCGTATTTTAAACGTTCATTAAATAACTTTTTGCACATATAGGGTCCAGTAAAAGGGACGCGATCAAAGGTCAGTATGTTTGCAGTTTTTAATAGCCAAGCTATTTTTTTTTTGCCAAATAAAATAAAATATTACTTCACTACAAACATAAAAGTTCAATTTTCTTCACATGGTGATATTAACATTTGTTTAATATCTGTTATGAGATGAAAACACTTTTTAAATGAAGAAGAATGTCATTAAATTCTAAGTCATCCTTGACAGATATTCAAGATACTGTTGAGGCCACTCCGTGAAGGAAATTAAACTATATGTTTGCACTGAAGCAATATTTGATCTATTTTGAGCCCAAAAAATACTTTGATATAACGACTGCAAAACTAGTAAACTTTTTTCGCGTCCATTACACCACCACCTAAAGGACCGTGCCTATCCGTGACGTCACAGAAAGTGTCGAGATGATTTCCCATGCCAATGTACTAAGTTCTGTTCGACAAGCTTTAAAGATACAATTATAGCATTAAAATATAAACAATAAATTCTTAGATAATTGTTTCAAAATTAATATTTTGATCGTATTTTTTTTTTAAAGCTAGATTTTTTTTATAAATTGTCTATAGCTCTGGTTATTTGGTTTATTCCTGTCAGATATTGATTAAAAAAGTCCATGGAAGCTTATGACTATCTAGAAAAGGAAATAAAAAATATATAATTTTGAATTGCAAATCAATGCTGTCCAGGTGTAAAAATAATATAAAAATTAGTGTTTATACTCGAAAGCGGAAGAGCGACAGTGCTAATAGGAGGTCGACTAGATACTTCCTGGCTGAACTACCCATTTCCTTCCCTCTATTTATGTTTCGTACATTGGTGTCCAAGCGTGATAGTGTTCAGAGAGCTTAGGTTCGCCAAGCTGAGACGCAACGCACTTCACAGAACAGCAAAATCATCAAGTAGGCAACGTCACTGAGAGATTTCCACATTCCAGTTTTTGCGGTTGCCGAGGTTTAAATAATAATTATTAGCCATTAGATAAATGGTTGTAGGAGTCTTGGAGAGACATAGCCTGACGATGGTTCGCGATTATTATCGGGCGAATAATTTATTCCTATTCTGATCCCAAACTGGTTTGAGCCCGTGTGGTTTAAGGTATGTTCTCGTACAGGAGTAGATAATTCAACGCTGTAGGTCAGTGTTTCTCAAACGTTCGCCAGTTGCGTACCCTTTTCGGGGCCACGCTTCAAATAAAATTAAAAAGGAAACCAAGATCTGCTATCTTGTTGAATATAAACGGTAGTTCAAATAATTTTAATAAAGCTGTAAACATAAAATAAACAACGCTGTTGACAGAAGGCAAGAAAGGCTTATAAAAGTTCATGAAATCCCATCAAGAATCTGAGTTAACTTGTTTATTGACCAAATTAGCGAGGTCCGGTTTTAACTTGACCATTTGGCATTTAATCTGTTTGTCTGTCTGTCAAGATGTTTGTTCCGCGATAAATGTCAAATGCATGGACCAATTTTATGAAATTTTCCAGTGACATTCTTTGCCGAACAACTTAATTACATGGTTTTTTGATTTCTGCTCCGCAATAACTGCCAAAAATTTGGACCAATCTAGCAGGGGTATAATTAATATTTGCGTATAATCCGAACGAGTACCAAGACGTGACGAAAAAAGTAAATATTTGATACACTGCTTACTTTACACTTACGATGGTGATGTAGGGAACGCGAGAAAAGGCCAGTGTTTTTGCATATTTATAGCAAGACTTTTTTTTGCCAAAATTAATTAAATATTGTCTCAGTACAAGCTCATAGTTTAATTTTCTTAATTCGATGATTTCAACAGTTGTTAAATATGTCATGAGCATAGCGGCATTAAATGAAAAGGTTTTTAAATGAAGATAAAATTGGTCCCCTTTTGGCAGATATTCAAGAAATGTTGAAGAAACTATGTGAAGAAAATTAATCTCTATGGTTGTACAGAAGCAATATTTGAATTATTTTGACAAAAATAAATAAATAAAACGTTTTGCAAAAATACAAAAAAAAGCCTGTAAAACACTTATACTACCTTTTCTCTCGTACTCTACATCATCACCTTAAGCTGTATGATTAAATTAATGTTATTTGATATACTTGACGCGCAATATTTAATTTCAAAGCTGTTTCATCAAACCACTTTTAATCAATCCAACAGACAGCCCACACACGTATAGTTAAGAGAAAACTGCACTTTTTTCTTCTTCTTGATACAGCATTTGGTTACACACCTTAAGGCCCCCCTTTGTAACCAGTAATAAACCTCAACACTCGGGCATGAGGGAAACGCGTTTAGTTTGTCCACTTTACAATCCTCAAACGTATGAATGCCAGTCAAGGTAACATACCATAACAGAGTAGGAGGTATGCAGAGTAGCAAGTGCTAATATAAAGAGTTACATAATTACGAAGAGGGGAAAGGAGGAGGGGGGGGGGCTAGGTATCACGGTAATTGTATATATACCTGTTGATCGACCTGTACTATAAACAACATCCATCCACAGGATACCCACCGGACTAGTGGTAAGGGAAAGTTGTTTTTGTTTGGTTGCTATGACCAGGCCTGCGCGAGTTATTAGACCTTGGTTATGTTGGGCTCATGGACACGGCTACACTATCACTCGATTACGTTGAGAGTGGGCGCTTACGGATTAGGATGGACACGCACTATCTATCTTAACTTGATTGATATTCATTGTTTAAGTCAAAGAACCCTCAACGTGACGATAAAATTGATAAATTAAATATAAAAGTGGAAATGTGACGAATGTTATGCTTTTGGTAGAACGCTAAAATCTTAAAACTACTTCATTCAGGGACATAAACAGACAACATTTTGAGTGAAAGATAAAACTGTCTTAATTAAGGGGAATGTAAGACCAATGGGAAAATGTAGTAGATAAAAAATTATCTTTAAAAAAATATGGTGAAATGAAAAAAACACAATATATTGCCTAGACATCTTTTAAGAATATTTTATACCATTATAAAATTCTTGGTACACACTTAGCCAAAAATCTCGGCCACAGCATATCTTAAGTGATCAGTGATAACATAAATGTTAGCGATAAGGTTTTAATAAAATAAAGCAGATTATAAATTCATAAACGCCAGTAACCAAGTTGGTTTATAACGTTACTGTGTAGAGCCGTCTGGCAGTAGGAAAACAAACAGGGGAGGAGGAAAATACAAATGTCAATATAATAATTTATGTTGTAAATCCCTTATTAAATTGCCTCGTTCGATTCAAAAATATTCATTCTGCGCTCCTATACAAGTTACCTTTCATTTCCCTGAAATGTAGGTCTTAGTGATCAAAAGAGATAAGTTATGTGGATTTTTCAAAATGACAAATTTCAACTTTTTAACTATGCTTACACCCGTTTCGGTGACCGCATGGTTTAAGGCACTACTCTCACAATATACTAGACAGCCGATAACGGGGAGATCGTGGTTCGATCCCAGTCGGGTATGCTGAGGGTGGTTTTTCCCAATATATTTTTACACGAAAATGCGGGTACAATTCCTTTAAAATTCAACATTCCTCATCCCTACCCTTTATCGTAGTTAGTACATGGGTAGTAAGACGTGGTGATAAACAAAAGTGTTTTAAAGTTTATGTACGTATAAAGTCTGACAAGATAGTTTTGTAACCATTCAAAACAAACTCGTGTACTGTTAAAGGTTTAGTCAATATTTAACCTGAGTGAAACATCTGATTAGCATCTCGGCTAGATAGGCTGGCCTTGCCTTAAACTTCCTGATTATATGAACACACGATTCACACACTAACTTGATTCTATAACAAACAAAACAAATTATCTCGGATGGCAATTAATCCCTGTAAAAGGGAGGACCTCATA
The DNA here is from genome assembly GCA_902141385.1 of Timema californicum. Classification (NCBI taxonomy): domain Eukaryota; kingdom Metazoa; phylum Arthropoda; class Insecta; order Phasmatodea; family Timematidae; genus Timema; species Timema californicum. The sequence goes on along the minus strand of CABFOW010000877.1, from coordinate 139,451 downwards.
GCGAAATAATTAGGTGAACAGATAGAGTACTAGGCTCTGATTCAAGAGAGTAGGGTTCGAATAAAGTTAGTGGAGACTGAGAAATATGTTTCCCTGATGTAGCTATCACCTATGACATAGTCAAAATATGATATCTACAGTAGGCCCATGGCTTCTTTGGTGCTGACTGACAGCTTATAGCTGACAATCAACATTTAGGTATATACCTAAATTTTGACTTTCAGAACTGACAGCTGCCAAACACATATTTGCGCTCCTATACAAGTTACCTTTCATTTCCCTGAAATATAGGTCTTAGTGATCAAAAGAGATAAGTTATGTGGATTTTTCAAAACGAAAAATTTCAATTTTTTAACTATGCCTACACCCGTTTCGGTGAACGCATGGTTTAAGGCACTACTCTCACAATAGACTAGACAGCCGATAGCGGGGAGATCGTGGTTCGATCCCAGTCGGGTGTGCTGAGGGTGGTTTTCCCACTATATTTTTACACGCAAATGCGGGTACACTTCCTTTAAAATTAAACATTCCTCATCCCTACCCTCTATCGTAGTTAGTACATGAGCGTATAGACCAAATGGGTAGTAAGACGTGGTGATAAACAAAAGTGTTTTAAAGTTTATGTACGTATAAAGTCTGAAAAGATAGTTTTGTAACCATTCAAAACCAACTCGTGTACTGTTAAAGGTTTAGTCAATATTTAACCTGAGTGAAACATCTGATTAGCATCTCGGCTAGATAGTCTGGCCTAAAACTTCCTGATTATATGAACACACGATTCACACACTAACTTGATTCTATAACAAACAAAACACATTATTTCGGGTGGCAATTAATCCTTGTAAAAGGGAGGACCTCATAGCGAAATAATCAGGTGAACAGAGAGAGTGCTTGGCTCTGATTCAAGAGAGTAGGGTTCGAATAAAGTTAGTGGAGACTGAGAAATATTTTCCCTGATGTAGCTATCACCTATGACATAGTCAGAATATGATATCTACAGTATCCCCATGGCTTCTTTGGTGCTGACTGACAGCTTACAGCTGACAATCAACATTTAGGTATATACCTAAATTTTGACTTTCAGAACTGACAGCTGCCAAACACATATTTTTACAGATCATATAGTTCGGAGTAGGGATACATAATTTGGTCCGGTAACTTTTCAAAGCCATCAGCTGTCAGTCAGCACCAAAGAAGCCGTGGAGCCACTGTAGATGGAGTAATCCTCACTAAAAGCATATATAATAGCTTTGGCTATTTGATTCTAGTCTAATGATCCCCTTCCTTCAAATTATACTAGTAGATTTTGTAAACTATTCACCCACTTCATCTTGCCTTATTAGTTTATTTTGAGTCACCGATTTGATGATAGAGTGCATTATGCATATATATATATATATATATATATATGCTTTTTGGGACAAACCAGTGATAGTGGTATCTGATATAAAGTGTCAGGTTTACAAGAAAGTTGAATTGTTAATGCGGGTGCACTTCCTCTCAAACTACACTTATCACCACTATTCCTCTCTAATGGGGTAGGGATAAGGTAGGAATCATTTTAGAGGTAATCTACCCGCATTTTCATAGTATTTAGAGGGGGGGGGGGAAACATCCCCAGTTGGGGGAAACATCCCCAGTAGATCCGACAGGGATTAGAATCCCGATCTGCCCTTCTTCACCAGATTCGTCCAACATGAGAGTGACGCCTTAGACCATTTGGCCATTGAAGTGGGCTTGAAAGGAATTGCTTTACATTTAAATATATAGAAAGAAAAAACACTTTAAATATCCAAATTAATAATCATTACTAACGGTTTCGTTCAACACCTTAGATTAGTGGGTAGCAAGTCTATCTACTGAGCTAAGGATCCCGAGTTCGATTCCCGGCATGGCCAAAAAATGTATCATTGGTCAAATGTGGGTTTCCCCTTTCACGGTGATGAATAAATGGCTGGGGGCTGGATGTTGTGTATATTTATACATTTAAATCAGTTTATAGGTCATCATAAGACCTATCAACTGATTTAAATTTATAATTTTTTTCAACATTTTAGAAGAGGTTCTATAGGCATGAACTAGAAATTACAGATTTTCATCATTTTACCTAATTGAATTTAATACACAAAATATTTGAATATAAATTGTAATAAATGGATCTTATTTTAAGATCATACATCTGACACGTTCCCGTATGTGTGTGATCACATCCATTACCAATATTAATTACCTATGTTCAAGTAAACGTAATAAGCTTAAAAATATGTCACTAACTGGGACGCTTATGAAGTTTGGCAGTAGATAGAGAGAGAGAGAGAAGACGGTGCCTGGTCAATTCGTGTACGGTGGAAAGTGTTTCTAACTGGACCTGTCATTCCATGGTGATTTAACCTACTGACTCCGATTCCACCTGCAGCGAAAACTAAGAGTTCATAAGCAGCACAGGAAGGATGACCTTAAAAGTGAATGAGATATTTTAAAGTTCTGGTTATTCACATATCAGGTGTATTTTCTTTCGATATATTTATATCCAGGGTTGGCAACCATTTTTGGAGCTCGATCGACCTTACAAACTTATCAAAGTTCCTGCGATCACCCATGGTTTCTATATCATACCCTGCTTTAAAAAAATTGTCTACACATCTTATATATTTTCTTTAAATTCTATATTTCCTAAAATACTTAGGTTCCCATCCTTTAATAATAATAATAATAATAATAATAATAATAATAATAATAATAATAATAATAATAAACCTCCATAGCGTTAGCTCGCAAGCTAGCAATACCAACCGAGTGGTAGCTGCATATTTACGAATATAGTGCCAATATTTACAGATAGAGGGTGTCACGTGGTCAGCACAGCGAAACTTCCGTCCGTTATTCTAAGTTTTCTGGACCTAAACTGCTTTTTTTTTCTCAAGTAGCTCCTCAATAATTGTCTTCACGAGGATGAGTCTGAACCAATGTCAGGCCTACTGCGAGCGCTGGGGATCAAACCCGAGACGTCGGGACCTGTAGCCAGGGTTTCTTACCACTAGACTACAGAGGCGGTATTTCAATATAATGTATAAATATAAGATATAAAAGGTATATTTTAGCAAATAGCTATTTAATTTACTTGTAACACTACCGATAATGACCGATCAGGTTGATTTTGGGCCCAGCTGACCTTGGTGATCTTGGTGTAAGGTGCTCACCTCAGGACCCGATGATCGTGGGTTCAAACCTAGCCGGGATCAACGGATTTTTCTTGAGCGATAAAATCTTTCTTTTTGGGGAAATAAAGCCATCGAGTTCATGTCGATTGTGGAATGCCTGAAAGATATGTGAAAATACCTTTCTCGGCAAACTTGTTAGGACCTTTCACTCTTGTTCATAGAAATTCTTGTGTAGTAATATAATCAGTCAGTTCAGAAAGTGCACGTTAAATATCTCAAATAAATAACTCACAGTCAAATATTATCTAAAAGTACTTGAGATATTCCCGAGTTTAGATTAACCAAAGATGTGCTTTTAATGACGATGTAGTTTTCTTACGCGATTGACTGAAAATTGCTTCTAGATCGACCAGCTGCTGATCTATACTAGAGTATGCGTGTTTTAAGGGAACTGTTAATTTGAGTGCTAAAGAGGATTTCAAACGTTCATATGTTACTTGATACTGTATTTAAATAGTGGTTTGCCATTTCAATATATTGTTTGCGACAAAACGAAGGTGAAACACATCTATAGTCTTCTAGTACTATTGGTGACCTGGCGGTCTAGGGGTAAGGTGTCAGACTTCTGTGCTGGCGGCCGGGGTTCAATCCCAGGTCCCGGCACAGATTCATCTGATTACCAAACCTTTCCTTCACCTCTGACAAGACATCTTGTGAATGTGGGGAATGCCAGGCCTCCACCGTGGTTCGGATTCCACGTTAAACTGTAGGTCCT